>JAKCWG010000200.1:0-107323 GCA_021464415.1 Lonicera japonica
CAAAATTACACTCTAATGTGTGGGCCCAAACCTAGTAAATTAATGGGTAAATTACCAAAAAATACAATGTACTTTACCCGTTTTTACAATTTGGGTAATATACAATTTTCTCGACATTAGAAACATTGTACTTTATTTATTTTTTCATTTTGGGTAATATTTTGGGGGTTATTATTACCCAAATTGTCGAGAAAATTAAAGTACAATGTTTCTAATGTCGAGAAAATTGTATATTGCCCAAATTGTAAAAACGGGTAAAGTACATTATATTTTTTGGTAATTTACCCTAAATTAATTAAAGCCCTTCTCTTCTCTATTCTTAATATATTATCTTTTTCTTTTATTACTTTTTTGTTTCATTCAAGATTTGAAAATTTTGAAGACTTAATTTATTTATTTAATGTTAAGTAAGTTTACTTTAATTTTATTATTTTATTTTTATTTAATTTTATTAATGCTAGCTTAAATTTGTACTAAAGTTAGGATAAGTATATTTAATTGATTTAATTGCACGTATTGATGCTAATTGACTCTATCAATTTAATACTTTAATGTTAATTAAAATTGTTTCTATTTGATGCTTATTTTAATTAATAAAAATAAGTTGGATTCTCATTATTTTTGTTGAACTCATATTATGATTAATTAAGTGGTGATATAAGGTGTGTTTTGATTGATATAGTGAGTGTTTTAACTTTATACATAAATTTGGCCGTGGAAGAATTATAATTGAATTTATAAATTAATTAAACTTGAATGATTTAATTTTCTGCAAATAACAGAGTCAATAGATCAAATTATTGCGAGACAAGAGTAGAGTTTACGCACATGAACAGTTAAGAAGCTGATATTAAATATATGACTCAAAAACCCTAGTTAATTAATTCATTAATTTTGTCATTTTTCTTAATATTATTTAATTTAACTCCATTACTTTAGTTATTTACTTTACTTTTTTTTATTTAATTTGTTTAGCGAAAGATTAAAAAGATAATTATAAAATATACTGTTTGAGTTTCTGTGGGATCGGCATTTCTTGCTCGCTATACTATCAATCGATTATGCGCTTGTGAGTATTAAAATTTATCACAGCAAGCTAGCATCTACTATCTTAATTACCACTTTTGAGTTAAACGGAAATGTGTGAACAACTTCAAATCTTAATGAAATTATCTAGTCCATTTGAGAGTGAAAGCATCTACCATCTTAATTACAACTTTTGAGTTAAACAAAAATGTGTGTTAACTTCAAATATTAATGAAATTATCTAGTATGCTTTAAGATTTATATTTACTATACACTTATATTATCGCATGATGTTTTATTAGGTAAAACATAACCAATGATAGTCGATGTATGATAACTTTAAGAAATAATTCGAACATTACAAAAATATCAAGTAAACAGAGAAACAACAATTGCAAATTTTGCCCTCATTCAAAAAGTCACATATGCATAATATATATATATATATAGTAATATATAAGACATGAGAAATAGGATCATACTACCTGATCCAAGAAAACAAAATTTATTACCCCCTTAGTAGTTATAAGTTTTAGATTGTTGAATAGAGTTAAGGCTCGGAAAAGATAAAAGCAACACGATTACAAAAAACAATCCCCTAGTGTGCCTGCAACTATAGGACAATTGATGTATGCATTGTATTTTCTACTGTCATAATGACAAATTAAAAGCAATATATGCAATAATCTACATCTAATTTTTGAAGCAAAAATAAAATAAAATAAAATATATATTTTTTTATACATTACAACAATTAGAGTATGCAATATATGAAAATTAGCAATATTTTTTCACTTGACTATACTATGTTTTATGTTTCAAAATGAACAATTAGATTACAATGTTCATCCTTCTTGCATAATCCATGCCAACCTTTAGTAGGCCAACTGGCCAAGTATGATTAGAGACTAAAACTTCTCTGATGGAATTAAATAGAAGTGAAAATATTACCTGATTATCACAAACACAATTTTCTTCTGTTCAATATTTTGTCTCAATGTCGCAGTTCCACTTACCTTCAACGATCATGCTTTTATAGAATAGCTATATAAAAAGAACACAACATGTTAAGGACAAAATCTGGTTCTTGATTCTTATCAAAACACAAATTTTAACATAATCAATGGTAAAAAGTATTAGCTTTCATTTTAGTGATATTAATACATTGACTATGCTCAAAAAATTAAAATTACACCATATATTTAAAACCTACAAAAGATGTTACGAATACAATACAATAAAAAATTATTATTAGATCAAAATTATGTAAAATAGTGGAATCTAACTAAAACATAATTTGTTCTTTTTGCATTTTGCATTTCGACAAACAGTTAGAGTTCAGTATGAAATTTTCTAAGATAAATGATCCTCTCAAATTGTGAAATAATGGGAATTCAATGTAATACACGTGTTCCATTTTTCGCGTTAATCTTTCTCTTAAGTCCGGTTAAGGCTTAATCTCCGTTAGAGTGCAAGCATTGGGTTTTAAACCCCTCGTATTTGACCTGACACTTTTAGAATTTCATATTAGGTATATCAAGTTTGTGGGAACAATCTTCTCGTTATTCGGGTGGCCCGAATTGAAAACGGGAAGTTAATTACGCGTTTTGAACTTTTCACAAAAGTTGATTTTTTGGCCAACTTTGGGAGGCCATAACTTCTTTATTCGAGGTCCAAATGACTCCTTCTTTGTGGTCAAATCTTCATTTCATTCCCTATACAACTTTTGTATTAGGTTCGAGTTAAGATTCAGCCATTTCGAGGTTCATTTTGGGCTCATAAAGTCAGGTAAAATTTCAGCTGTTACCTAGATCGATCCAGCTTGGCCAAAACACTTATTTTTCTTGTTTGGATAGATCCAACTTGCGTTGGAAGCCATTTTTGACGACTTTTAACCCATTTTTCTTCCTTTTTACCATATCTCTCACCCCACATTTGCACAATACTACACACCACATCTAGAGAGTTGCAGAGAGAGAGTGTGGGGGTTTCTTGGGGAAATTTGAGGGTTCCTCATCTTTGTTCAAGATTTGTGGGTATATATTATCACTATTCATCATCTTTTTCATCTCATTCTTCCATTGAAGCTCAAGGGACAAGTTAGGGTTTTAGCAATTCGACGTCTATGCTTCATCTACTTGAGGATTCTAAGATAGGAATACTAGTACTAAACCCTTGATTTTAAATTATTGTTGTTGCATTAGAGTTTTCTACTCAAAATAAGGATTTTTCATAAAAACCATAGGTATATGATGTCATGTGGGTTGGCTTGGTTTAGGACTAAATTGGTGATGCAAAAGGGTAAATTATCACTTATATATCATGTAATATCACTTATTATCATGCTATGAGCTTTATTCTCTCATATACACATCATACCCACATTGCAGCTAAGAGTAGGAACTAGGCTTAAGGTGATTTCGGGATTGGCGATTGGATTAGGGTTGGTTCTGTGAGATAAATGGTAGGTAAGTGTACTTATGCCATTAAGTTCAAATATTAGACTTTGCCTTCATGTTTTATACCAAAATCCACCTAGGCGGACAACATATGTTAACATTTAAGCCTAAAGGCTTAGGAACACTATTGTGGGGTTATTAATTAATAGTTATGGCTTGGATAGGACCACGTATAAGTGTAGAAAACACATGTAGGACTTTATTGATGCACATAAGACATGCCTTTGAACATAAGTAGACATAACACACGTGTGATGAAATGGCGATGAGACATAAGAACACTATAGTATTATAGTTGTACATAATTGATTAATAATGGAATGCTTGCATAGAATGATACTAACGCTATAAATGATAGTTACGTAATGCATTAATAATGAACAGATTGGCCGAATATTGAGAAAAACTACAAGGTGGTTAGGCCTTGGATAAATAATTCAATGAACGATGATATTACGTTGATGATGAATAAATAGTGGGTAATATATATATATATATATATGTATGTGGAATGCCATATGTGTGATAGGTTGAATGATTGATAATGATGATATTCATTGTGATAATGAATGGATATGATATACTATGTTATTGCGATCACACATATGGGTTGTATTTGTTGAGCCGAGCATCGGGTAGCTCCCGGTGACTTGAAAGTGGGCTGCCTATTTGCTTCCCTGGGTGAAATTCCTTAAATCTTGCATGGGAAAATGAAGGGGTGACTCCCCCTATGGTTGTATTGCCCACAAAGGGAGAGCCCATTCTTTGTATTTTGCCTTCCAATAGGACTATATGTTCTTCGTTTGACGAGTTTTCTCGACAAGCGAAGTAGGTCCCATGTGCCACTACTTACCCAATGGTGAGTCCCTCGAGAAGTAATCGAGCTATTAATGGTCATTACCCTGCTAGGGTATCACTCAATGTAGTTCCTTTCAAATTGTCGATGTGACTCGTATGGGTATTCTCCTCGTTAACTATTCCGAGTGTAATTCCCGAAAAAATGTCTTGAGAGTTATCTTTGAATAACTTACTTAAAGAACAAAGTTCCTGAACCACTCTCCACTCGGATGAGACATGGACAAGAGCCTTAGAGCCTTCGGGATCTGTTGCTCCAGGCCTAAACGATCGCGGGGTGAAACTGATGCATTATGCAAGAGATATGATACGGATGTTGTGTTATGATTGAATGTTATTATTATTATTACCATTCTTATATCATATCTATGTTGTTTGTTAACCTCGGACTTGATTTGTAAAACGTTAAATGAAAGCGAACACTTATTTAGCAGATAATAATATACATAGGAAAGTAATGGTCGTTCATAATGTACTAATATCAAAAGCGAAAATTATTATTAGCCATTGGCCTAAGATACAATAGATAAGCGTGAGAACATGTATGGTTCATGAGATTGGATGGCCTATTTATAATGAACATAGTATATTAATAACCAAAGCGGTAATTATAGCTAACTAATAGCTAATTGAGGGAAACGGCAATATCTTGACTTAGAAGGAAAATAAGATGTAGATGTTATAGTGATATACTAAAAGCCATGATTTTATTGGTTTTGATATGTTATATTGGCTCGGTTTTGCTATTTAAATGAGAATCTTTATGGGCAATGGTTATATTATATTATTTATTTAAATATTGAGCATGTGTGTCTTTTATTCCATATAGTAGATGATTTGGTGTGTAGAGTGTAGCTTACACACAGAGGACCATATCATCGATTCTTGTGGAATATAAGTTTATTGCTTCACGGTCTTAGATGGAATTGGACAACCATCGGTAAGATTGTAACACAAGTTTTAGTAGTTTATCTTGACTACAGGAAATGGTACAGTTTTAACTCGTTGTTCTAGTACACTTTGTGTGTATTGAACAGGACCAGTTTGGGTTAATTGTTTTTATACTGACTATATAAAACAATTTAAAATCCTATGATTATTATGATTACTTATGCTCTTAATCTTGAAATAATTAATAGACATATATATGTAGTGTTGTTATTTTGACTCATTAAGAGTGAGATTCATTTATGGATCAATAATTTTTGTGAATTATGGCGACACTATATGTATGATGAATATTAATTATTGACGGAATCCACGTCCCGGTATAGAGATTGATGATAATCCCTTGAGAAGCTTATAAGTTTTGGTCATGTCAAACCCTGCAGGTGGATTATGTTAATCCGACATGTCAAATAAGTTAAGTGGTACGCTCAAGGATTAAGAAGTCATTTAAATATAATTGTCAGTAATTTAATTTAAATGACGGTTATCTGAAATCTTAACGTGGGGAGAATAATAAGTATTTAATAACAAGGAGCTCGAAATATAATTTTTGAGATAAGGACGGGAGTGTAATTATAATTCTTTAGTGGTGTGAATTATAATTTAGGGAAGGAATCAATTCTTAATCGAATTAGAATTCTAATTTTTCATAGTAAGTCCAAACACTTATTTTCCTTAGGGACCCTATCGTAGCCTTATATATATGTCAGCCTTGCCTCTTCTCTCGACACAATAATTCTCACGAATTTAGGGTTTGTGCTGTAGAGAGTAGAAAAGGAGATCTTGGTGATACCGCAGTCCACACTCAGTACAGTCGCACAGCGAAAGGAATACGATAGAAGATCTTGAGGTTCTATCGAGCCCGTATTTTCGATTCGTCTCCACCAACCCCTGTTCGTGCTGAGACAAGATCATACCAAAGAGATCTTGAATGTAAAATCCGATTCTGCACTAGGGTTTTACATAAAAAAAAATTGTTCGGTCTATACGCAATATTAAACGATTCTGTAACTTTGTTTCCATCAGTAGAGCCTATTAGTTGGCCAAGCATGGACAATCATAATGAACTAACTTCAATGAGAAAATAATGAATGCTTGGGTATTAGTTATCGACTCTCAGAATAAGTGCGAAATAACGTAAGGTTGTGTTGTAGAATACTTTAGAACCCTTCTTTTATAACATAGTGAACCTTAGGAAGCTAGTGATCGTGAGGAAGTGATTTTGCACCAAAGACTCTCGAATGACATTGGAATGAGTAGGAATCCATTTCATGGGAAATCTAGGGACGAGACAGATGGATCGGATAGTTAGCTTCCGAATGGATAGGATAAGAGTCTTAGCAGGGTTCGCATACACTTGGGTATGAATTGCATTGTATTGCATGGTTTTCTAAGTATTGCGTTAAAGTAAAGTATTTACTTTTTATACAAAAATGCACGTGTATGTGTTTGCAATGTGTATTTTTATATACAAAACCTATATAGTTCCTACTGAGCCCGGATTTGGCTCATTCCCTCCTTTCACCAGTTTTGCGAGTTAGGCTTCGGGGATTGGCTCGAGGTACTCTTTTGTAGGAAAGCTTATATATGGACTTGTCTTAGTCCTTTTTGACAAGGACTGTTGTATATACATATAATTTTGTTTTTGTAATATGTAAATGGTTTTATTGTGAACTCGTATAAATGAAGTTTATATTTGAAGTGGATTTGGAATATGGATTAATGGGATTTCATTGTGTGAACCATGATTTTTATACCTTACGGGATGAATTGGTGTTTAAACGAACTCCACATGCCAAATTTTTATAAAAAAGAATTTTATTCGTATCACATTTTATTCGAGAAAAGTTTTTTTTTAAGTCATGATTTTATTATTTTAAACTCGTCGTCGTGCATGGCATCCGTGATTAATTGGATCCCGGAAGTGAAAATCTAAAATGGGATTCGGGGCATCACATTCAAAGAGAAAATGGGTATGGAAGAAAAAGAGTAAGAACAGTAGACTTAGCGTGTATACCTATTAAATCAATTTTCAATATTAGGCAACCTTAAATAATTTCCTTATGAGTTATGCCCAATCTTCCTCCAATTTTGAGCCTTTACCAAATTAGCGGCCCGCCAATTAGCAATTTCTTCGAGGCTCACAATCCATGCCTCAAAAGTAACCATTAATTATTATTTTTTGATGTTGTAAAAGAAGAAGAACAACAACAATCGTATTAAAGGGTTCGGTTTTATATGTATTGGTTGTTGTTATTGTTGTTGTTATTATTATTATTATATCCACTATGCATGTTAATTTATATTGTATGGTTGTTATGCATTTTAAAGTTTAATTCTTTGAAGTATGGATCATTTAACCTTTCTATAAATTAAAAATTAATTTTTAGAAAAAAAAATCGGCTAAACTGGAACCAAACCAAAACGGGCATGGGTCAGGCATATCCTAAAACCCACCGAGTATGACAAGTTTGGTTCAGTTCGGGCCTTCCAATTTTTAACCCAACATAAATCGAAAACGCCCCTATGTGAAGCAGTTAGAAGAAATAATAGAAACTGAAGAACACGTGGAAGTCAGGCAAAAAATTATGTGAAAATAGTAGAAAAATAGACGAGTTAAATGGTACATAACTGACTGAAATAAATAACACCAGGTTAGAGACTAAAGAAAATTTATATAACTAATTAGGATTTATAAGTTTTGGAGAAAGGGAACACATTGCTTTTGAAGAATTAGAAAAACAAGAAATCTTGTAGTTTTAGAAAACAAAGCTGTTCAAAACTAATAAAGTTAGTCTAGTACCAAAATACAAAGGTGAACTTAACTACACGTATGTGTTAAATTATTGAAATTTTAGTTGGAATCAAAAGGAAAATAAACAAGGAATTATGATTATCGAAGAGTGAGAAGCTATAGTTAACTCACTTTAATTTTTTAGTCATCCAGTTCTCAATTTAAATTTTTTTTAGAAATTTGTTGGAGATCCACTATATTTTATCAAAAAAACTCATCAGTTTGACCTCCCTAAAATGCTCAATTTATAATTTAAGGTCCTTATGTTAAGACCTTACTTAAATTTAGTCCCATATATATATATATATATATAATTGAGCATTGTCTTTCTTATTGACGTCACCACTTCACATTAATTAGGGAAGCCAATTTGAAAGACCTATTGATGTGTTTTTGAATACTAAAAGAAAATTCTCAACGAATTACACCTTTATGGCCACCCCACCACATGTTTTGCAAAGAAAATCAGGATAAGGGATATTTACTTTAATTGTTCTGTTAATTTTGTGTTCACCTGTGGATTATATTTATTGATTTACTAGTCATTTTCTGTTGGAATATTTTTTTTTAACTAGCTAAGTTTTATGAAAGATTCTATTTATGACAGGTCAAGATCAATGACAAAGTCTTTAATGGTTATAAATTGAGCATCAATTAAATTAATTGGAACTTACAGAAAACATGCATGCATGTTAGTAATAGCAAGACCTAGCTAGCTTTATGTTGACATATATGATTTTCTATTGGTCTAGATTGAGACTTGAGGAAATTTCTTAAAGAAATTAAAGTTTAAATTAAATGAGTTTTGTATTAAATTGAGTCCATCTTACGGATACTGTTCACGGATTCCCGTACGGATTGGGCCATTTGGCACGCTTTCCGGGAATTTTTTGATGAAATTTGGTGGGGATGTTCTTCATGTTTAGAATATCTCCACCAAATTTCATCAAAAAATTCAACCGAGAAGTCGGTTATATATTGAAAAATATTGGATTTTATATATCATTTCTGGATATATTTTTCAATCATGTAGTTAACCACTTCCCGGTTGAATATTTTGTGAAATTTGGTGGAGATGTTCTACAAACAATGAAGAACATCCCCACTAAATTTCATTAAAAAATTTTATCGAAAAGGTGCCAAATGGCACCGTATGGCATCCGTGAATAGTAATTCGCATAGGAAATTTTCTGTATATATATATTTTTGTACCAAAGTGAGCTAGTGGGACACATGGCATTCTCAGCGCACTAGCTCAAGTGGATAACTGAGAGATTAGTGGATTGTTATTATTCTCATAAGTATAAATAAGTGCCAAGGTTTACATTGAAATACTCCAACAAATTTGAATATCATTTATCTTTATTTTTCTTTTCATTTACATTTCGTGGGAGGCATCTTGTAATGTGAGAATCGCTACGTAACGTGAGCATTACTTTTTTTGTTTATTTTTTTGTATTTGTTTTTACATTCCTACTTAATTTATTTAATTAGGGTTATACCTATTTAATTAAATAAAATTTATAAAAGTTCATGTGATTTAAGAAACGAACGAAACACAAACTTTTGTTGGGACCGGACGTTCGGTGGTGGTCGCATGTACTGCCTCACATTGGTATAAATTAAAGACCACGATAGCTGAAAAATAAAATAAATTTAGGACTGAATTCCACCTAAATTATTTCCTATATTTCTATTACAATAAAAGATGTAATTAATTGGGCTTGAACCGTCGACATCAAGGTAAAAAATAAGTCATTCAACCATAAAGCCTATAACAATTTTAAGTTTAATTTATTCGTCACATTTTAGATTCAACCTAAACATCAACCCCATTTTCCGAGATTCGATTGGAAAACTTGAATCATCCTAGTTGACACAGTTTTTAAACATAGAGTGAGGTTGAGGAAAAACAAAGACTCAACCAGTGTTTTAAAAGGCGGTAGGTGATTTTGAGGTATTTTGTCCAGGCAAGGTGAGGTGTAGCCTTGTAGGACTAATTTTTTAAATTTATTTTTCATAATAAGTGATGAAATTACATAGAATACAATAACATGATCATCATTATTGAAAGAGCAAATAACAAGTTCACAAACATAACAAGAATCTCAAATCATCAAACCAAAATGGCATATTTATGTCACAAATAGTCAAGGCCAATCCTTTAATTTGGAGGGGCCTATGCGAAAATTTTAGATGAGATCCCTTTTTACATAACCATGTAAATAATTATATCAAAGAAAACTAGATCTTTCAACTACATCAAAATATTTGTCTTCTCCAAATCAAAGCATATATTGTCCTTAGATTGTTGGATAAAACAGCTTTGATTTGTACATTTTTAAAATAAATTTAATATAAATGTTATATCACATAAAATTAACATGAAAATATAGTAGATAAATTGGATAAAAATAAAGAATCACTAGCTTGTAAGAGTCACGACAAGTTGTTATCCTAATGACAATATCACCTACCTACGTGCAGGTATCGACATGTGATATAGTCCCTAAGATAAAACTCATAATCCCGAAACATTGTCTCATCCATGTATATGTCTACATGAAGACAATGAACCAATTCACGATCAAGTTTCCCACAACCATAATATATATATATATGCGGAAATTTTCCTATGTAGACCGGTCCGTACGGACTGGAACCTTTAGCGCCGGTTTTCTATCACTAAAAACATATTCCTAATGTATTCGCAATGGAAAACCGTCATTAAAGGTTCGATCCGTATGGAAAATATACTCTATATATTAGTACATAGTTCATAAAAGGAGTCAAATTGTATATATATTATTATTCATTCCCCCTTTTAGCTTATATAGTAGAAGAATATTTAAGTTCCAAAAAATATTAATTAATATACCTTCATAAAAGTGATTTAATCACATAATAAAACTATATAAAAACAAAATAAGTAAAAGAGGCAATAAAATATTTAATTTGTAACTTGTAAATAAATAAAAAAAATTATGAATAAAATAACTACTATATATTATTTTTATTAAAATATTTCCGAGAAGAGGTGGAGGTTTGTGGCCGGGCGATGGTGTGGTGATTGAATGGCAGCGGTGGTGGTAGTGTTTGGAGAAGGGTTGATGATAGTCGGAATTATAAAGTGTTCTTAAAGTTCATGAGTGAGTGAGTGAGAAGAGAAAAAAGAGTAAATTTTGATACTTTTTCTCTCTAGTTTTTTTTTCTCTTAGGTATAAACTTAAATTTTTATACATTAATTTATTTTTACAATTAAATGTTTAAATTAAATAATTTTAAATCGTTTAACTTATAGCAAGGGGTTCAAATATATTGAATTTGTCTTTTTGACCCAAATAACTCCTCTATTCGCGTTATAGTTGGATTCACGAAGTCCTCCCAATCAGTCACTCGCAAAAGTTGTACTTTTTTCTTTTTGTTATGCTTGGTTTACGCGCTAAAGTCTTAAAGATTCAAAGTCAAAAGTTTGTAGTGTAAAGTGAGAAGTAATCTCGTGACATTTTCTACCTAGAGAGCCTTAGAGTAAGAGCATATTTTATGAAGGTGCTGGCTTTTAACTTGTTATGGTGGGGTGTTTTTTTTTCTTTTTTTTTTCTTTTATATATATATATATTAAGTGGAGTTTGAGTCAACTTTTACATATTTTAGACTAAACTCACAGTTAGCGACATAATGTTTTTAACTTCCAATTTAACTTAAGGTGTCACGTCCGCACATTTTTATACTCTAATGATTCTTCAACTAATCAATCATTAGTTACACATTGCATTATTTAAGTGGCTTTTGAAAAATGTTAAAAAGTAAGGCTCACCTTATTACTTAGCAAATTTTCTTGGCTAGCGACAGTGGTCCCTATTTGTAGCTATCAATTTAACATTTGTTAACATACTCACTTAATATTGAGTGAGTTTGTTTTTAATTCATCCAACCAAACAAATTAAAACCTCTTTTAAATCTAAATGGAGAAACATTTAAATTCAAGAGGTTAAATTAAACAGTCAAATCAAAGAAACTAATTAATGATAATAGTAGTAATAGTAATGTTTGTAGTTATATCTAATTATCTATACTATTCTATAAACTTAGGATTAATTTCAATGCCTATCTTACAAAATCAGTCTCTTTTTTTATTAAAAAACATATTTGAAAGAAGGTTCAAATTTTAAACTTTTGACAAAATAATACGTTCCTCATTCACTAGACCATTTAATATCCTTCTAGTATATTAATTTTACTTTGAATTAAATATATCTAAATAGTACATGTGTCTTATGTGACTCTTAGTCGGGTATGTAGGCAAATCACGGACCTTAAACCGATTGAATTAGACGGACAATTCCGACCACATATCTTTTGCATGTTTGGAAATGTATTTAGCCTTATTTTACTAATGACATACTTTTATCCCATAATTGTATTATTTATATTTTAAACCATTATTAAACATATTTTTAGTAATTGCTTATTAATTTTTACCAAAACATTTTATTATTTTCTAAACCATAAAATAAATAGTAATTACTTAGACTTTATATATATATATATACAAATTTAACGTTCTACTTCTATGGGTCAGTGGCAGGGATTCACTAATAGGCTACAAGGCCGCAGTCCACTTTTAAGCATATTTGCAATAGATATTTTCGGTCTTTATTTTAATAATCTAATTAATTAGATTTACAATAAGAGATAGACTGATTAGAATCTCACGTTACATAATAAGATCATGCGAACCGGTACACCATTATAAGTGAATAGGTGAATCTTTATAAAATTTAGGTGGTTATCTGGATTTACTCATTTGACATGAAATAATAACGAATCTGCAACGATTAACGAATATGATCACCATTAGACCACTTAATTTTTGTTTTAATAAAACTAATGTTCATTAAATTAAGAAATGATTCATATCAATTTTAGTATCTATAGATGTATATCCTTGGTAATTTTAGTCATTCACTCATCTTATTATAGTGAAAAAAATTGGATTTTTTTTTTTGAAAAAATAATAAATTATTTCCTTTAGGGGTACTATAATGTTGTGCCGTGTCACAAGACAATAAACCGAGTTGTATACGAAAATAAAAACTCACCTGATAGCTTATTAGGTGGTGACAAAATTTACACGAATTCATTAAGACTCGAAACGAAATTGACATGAACTTACTCATTGACATGTTTATAGAAAAACCTTTCATATATTAATAATTTTGGGGAAAAATCAATTTAATCTAGAAAAGGTTATAAATTAATGGAGTTTTAGTTCAAAAAAATCTTTTTTAACTTATTTATTTTTAATATAGCTGTTTTCCAAAACATTTTGATTTAAGCTAGATGAGTAGATCAAGTTGCGTCGAATTTTTAATTTTTTTTATCGTAAATTTGGTACTTCGGTGGATTGCTTTAATGAGCTAAATATTAAGTAGTGTAGGTCTCTTAGGTAAATACAAATCAATAGGAAAAATCTCCTTTGTACAAGATGTCTTCTTGAGGAAAAAATCCATAATTCTGGGGAAAAAAAATCAATTTTATATATTACTCTAGAGAGGTTATAAATTAATAGAATTTTAGTTCAAAAAAACTTTTTTTTAACTCATTTATTTTTATTAAAGCTGTGTTTTAAGAAATTTTAATTTAAGCCAGATGAAATTGGGTCGAATTTTATTTTATTTTATTGTAAATTTGGTGGTAGAATACTTGAGTTCAGTGAAAAAATTCGGTTACTTTGATAAAATAAATATTAAATAGTGTAAGGTAATTATCATTATATATGGCTATGAAAAAAGTCTCCTTTGTACAGGAAGTCTTTTTGAATTTGTGGAGCAAATTCACTTTGCAGTCTGCCCTGTAATACACGCGTCTTTTCTTAATAATTGAGTTGAGATCGAGAAGGGCAGGGGAACAGAGATCCAGAAGAAGACTTAGCTTAGTTGAGACTGAGAAGTCTTCTTTTTGCGTCTTTTTGAACTCAATTAATCTACCTTAACTTAGTTGCAGAAGCAAAAGTAAGTAACAATGGTTACCCAGATCAAAGAAGAAGAACTGCCCTCTTCTTCCTCTTCTAATAATCATCTTCGTCATGGGTGGAAGTACGACGTATTCTTAAGCTTTCGAGGCGAAGACACTAGGAAGACTTTCGTTGATCATCTCTACTCTGCTCTCAACCAGAGAGGGATTTTCACTTTCAAGGACGACGAGAGGTTAGAAAGAGGTAGATCAATAGCACCCGATCTCCTAAAAGCCATCGAGCTTTCGAGGTTTGCAATCATAGTTTTCTCCAAAAACTATGCCATTTCGTCTTGGTGTTTGGACGAGCTTGCCAAGATCATGGATTGCCACAACAACAACAATAACAAATACATGGCAGCACAATTAACAGTTATCCCGGTCTTCTACGACGTCCAGCCTTCGGATTTACGGAAACAGGAAGGGCTTTTTGGAAAAATGTTTACCAAACACAATTCCGACAGGGTTCAAATATGGAGACAAGCTCTTAAAGACGTAACTAACTTATCCGGCTTGGATTTGAAGAATGTTGCTAATGGGTAAGTAACTGATAATTATATTTAATTTTATTTCCGAGGGAAAAAAAATAACTCGCTCCCCCATATATAGCATCTCATTTAGATCTGCGACTTAAAACCTTTAGTCTTACTTGAATAAATTTTAGACGTATTTATGAAAAACTATTCGATTTGGTGATTCAATTACAGTGTTTGATTTATTTTGGGAACGTATTTGGTCGATGATTCAATTTCCCGCAGCACAAACTTAGTATCCACACTTTAATACCATATGCATGCCTCGGGTCCTTCCTTCTGAGGTTCATTGAGTACGAATATAACTAATTAACTATATAAGGCTAGGACTCCTCTATTACTTTGTAAGTAATATTAAACTTATATTAATATGAATTTTATTGTATTTTTCCTTGAATTTACATGTAGTTATAGTTTTCAATCTAAATATTTATGCAAATATGAATTATAGAAAAAATGTATTTATTAATTTCGTATTACTACATGAAAAAAAAATTGTATTTATTAATTTTATATTACTACATGAAAAAATGTATTTATTAATTTATTAACAAAAATTGAGTTGTTTTTATATATTTCGTAATTAAATTATTTTTTTTACTTATTTTTAATGTCATATTTTTAATATATTATTGATTTATTTTGTCATATTAATGAATTTTTTGAACTCTAATAAAATCATAAAATCATGATCAATTTATTTTCATTCTTGGTTAATATATCATTGTTCTAGAGTATCTCACCACATCCCTCAACTTATTTTCCATCTTCTCATTTATGGGGGCCTTAAAGTACTCTAGGATTTAAATTGATACAATTAGAACTGAGGTAAGCAATAAAAATGATCCAACTTCAGGATTTATTTAATAATTAACCTATTTCTTTTCTATTGTGAGGGGGAGTGTTGAAAAATCATATTTGTATTATGTTATTCGGTATTAAATCACGTTCGTTTTATGATTTCCATTTAGTTATGAGTGACTATTGGCCTTGTTTTGTGTATAGTTAAATAAAAATCATATATGGCCCTTATTATTGAGTACAAAATTCCTCTGAACTCAAATTACAATTAATATGTATGATTCTAAAACTTGAGATTTACTTACTTAATTACTTGACATATTAACGCGAAGGGTTGAATAATACAAAAATCATAAACCTATATCGACAGATACGATCCACGTTGCTTGCGGGTACATATATATAGTATTTCTTTTAATACATCGATGTAGGATTCGAATTAAAGACATCCCGATAGTTGGGAGTGAGTTCTGACGACTAAACAAATTCTAATGGTTACGTAGAGTACATTTTGACCGCATCATGCGTGTTCCAAAGAACAAATTAAAACAAACTATATATATACACAGTGTATCATGCTAATATATATAGTTTTTCTGTTTGTTTCTTTACTTCTTATTTTCATTGATGGCTGACATGTCCTTTATAATCTACAGGCATGAAGCGAAATGTATCGATATTGTCGTCAAAGAGATTCGGAGCAAACTGCCACATACAATTTCAAGCATGGATGAGCCTATGGTCGGAATGAAGTGTCGTATAGAAGAGGTAACTTCATTGTTGGATGCAGAGTCAAATGTTGTTCGCACTGTTGGCATATGGGGATTGAGTGGAATAGGTAAAACAACGTTAGCAAGAGCCGTTTTCGATAAAATCTCACATCAGTTTGAAGTTGCCTGTTTTCTTCATAATGTTGGAGAAGTTTCAAGGAAGGATGGTCTCGAACGTCTGCAGGAGCAACTTCTTTCCAAAACCCTATTGGTAGATGACTTGCAGATAAGGAATATTTTTGAAGGATTCAATATAAGCAAAAGCCTGAGCTTTAAATGTGTTCTTCTCATTCTTGATGATGTTGATCATCTAGGCCAATTAGAAGTGTTAGCTGGAAAGCATTGCTTGTTTGGTTCCCGGAGTAGAATTATCATAACAACAAGGGATAGACATTTGCTTGTTGAACATGGAGTGGATGAATTATATGAGGCAAGATTATTAAATGATGATGAAGCTATTCAGCTATTCAGGTGGAAGGCCTTTAAGGATATTCGTCCAACAGACGATTTCGTGGGCCTCTCAGATCAAGTAATACACTTTGCTGGTGGCCTTCCCTTAGCTATTAAAGTATTGGGTTCCACTCTATGTGGTGAAAACTTTGCTTTTTGGAAAGATTCATTGAAAAAACTAAGCAAAAAAGGCCCGGATGGCGATATTCTTAAAAAACTTAAAATAGGTTTTGATGGTTTAGATAAAATAGTTCAGGAAACCTTCCTAGATATTGCATGTTTCTTTGAAGGACAGGAGATAAAACATGTATCAAGAATACTCAGCAGTTGTGATTTTTACCCGGATTATTCTATACCTATTCTCGTTCATAGATCGTTGATATATGTTTCAGAAGAAAATAAACTTTGCATGCACCAATTGATACGAAAAATGGGTCAGCATATTGATCGCGAGAATCCTAGAAGGTTGTGGCTTACCGATGACTTCATACGTGTATTAAAAAGCAGCACGGTCAGAAGTTCTTCAAACTACAAGCTTTCACCTTCCATTTGAATTGCAATTCAAATGTTATGTATATGTATAACATATATATTTCTTTAATTTGTTATTGATTATATATACTCTATTTCTTGGTTGGTAGGGTACAAAAAACATTGAAGGCATATTACTGGATCCCCAACATGAACGGAAACACATTGACATCGCGATCGAAGCCTTTAGAGAGATGCACAAACTAAGGATATTGGAAATTCATAATGTTTGGATTCCTCGAGTTCCTGAATATCTTCCGAGTGAGCTACGGTGGCTTATTTGGGAAGAATATCCTTCAAAATCTCTGCCACCAAGGTTTGAAGCAGACAATCTTGTTGGACTTCAATTGTATTGCAGCAGTATAGAACGACCTTGGAGGGGGAAGAAGGTAAACTTTTCGATTATACTCGTTTAAAGAATTTCAACATTACTAGTGGCTAAGAATTAAACTCGTTACAATTTAATACATTGATTATTTTGCTATGTCAATTATATTTGAAAAAGAAAGTGGACTCCTTATTTAGGACATTTTAGAAAAGAACTGGTGGATTTTAAATTCAGGACGATGGATTACTTGTCAAGAAAATAACAAAAGATTAAGAAAAAAAGTTTCAACAACATGGGCCAGTTAATTCTACCACTGCGATCAGTAAAATGCATGAGGCTCACTGTTTATTGTTTTCAGTCAATTACTTTTTAGTACAAGCTAATTAATCAAATGCACAAGACCCATGGTTAGTTAATCAAATTCAACAGTAGTTTTTCCTTTGTTGTTCCTAACAGATGATGGAGAAGTTGAAGTACATCGACCTTTCTCATTCACAAAAGCTAATCAAGACTCCAGATTTTACATGGACCCCAAATCTTAAGAGATTGATTCTTCGCCATTGTAAAAAATTGGTTGAGGTTCACAGGTCCGTTGGATTTCTCAAAAGGCTTGCTTGCTTAGATTTATACGGCTGTAGTAATCTTAAAAGCCTTCCAAATAGTATCCACTCAGAATCTCTTGAGACTTTTATACTGAGTGGCTGCCGCAAAATTAAAAAGTTCCCTGAGATCTCTGTGATTATGGAACATTTATCAGAGCTGCTTTTGGATGGAACTGCTATAAGAGAGCTGCCTTCGTCAATTGAACACCTCCCCAACCTTGTTTTGATATATTTAAGCAACTGCAAAAATTTAGCAAATGTTCCAAGTACCCTTTTTAAGTTGAAACGTTTGAAAAGACTCTTTCTGTCAAATTGCTCAAAATTTGACAAATTACCAGAGGATCTGGGATACTTGAAATCTTTAGCAGAGCTTTATCTAGACGGAACTGCAATTAAAGAGGTACCCTCATCAATCGAACACCTCAGCAGGCTTGTTTCGCTATGGCTGTGTGACTGCAAAAATCTTCGTAGTCTTCCGAGTGCCATTTGTAAGTTGAAATGTTTGAAATATCTCTATCTGTCCAGGTGCTCAGAACTCGAAACATTACCTGAGGAGCTTGGAAGTTTAGGATGTCTAAGTCGGCTTAAATTGGATGGAACTGCTATTACACACCTACCACTTTCCATTGGAGGTTTGAATAATCTCCAGACCTTATCCTTCCACAAGAGCCCTCAATCAAGTATTTCACCTTTTCAGTTTTTATTTCCCTTAAAAAGAAAACGGCAAGAAGACTCCACGAGGAGTTTGGTGTTGCTTTTTTTAACGGGTTTACGTTCACTATACTATCTAGATGTCAGTGGTTGCAATATGTTTGATGGAGCGATCCCCAGTGATCTTGAGCCGATGTGCTCTTTGGAGATGTTATATCTCAGTGGAAACTATTTTACCAATATACCAAGTCTCAATCAACTTTCTCGACTTTCACACCTTTCCTTGGATGATTGCAAAATGCTTGATGCACTCCCGGAGCTTCCATCAAGTATAAAATCATTGACTGCAAATGATTGTCCGTCATTGAGACTCTTTGCGGATCAGTTTACTAACACTAAAAAAGTGGACTATGTCTCATTTAGAAATTGCCTGCAACTACTCAAGGAGGCAGCCAATGGAGGGAGTAAGAATATAGTTAGTACCTTGTGGCAGCATATGATTCAGGTTCTCTATTTACATATACATGTATAATTTATTTTTTCTTTTGGGTGTCAGTGTACACGTAAAGTAATAACTAATAAGTGCTAACTACTGGCTGAACGGCCGGCTTGATTATCTTGATACAGGGAAGTCAGGTTGACTTGTATTTACGAAGGATTTTACTTCCAGGAAGAGATATTCCAGATTGGTTCTGTAAGCAAACTACGGGGAATTCAATTTCATTGAAGCTTCCTTCAAATTGGTATCATGATAATTTCAAGGGATTTGGGTTTTGTGTAGCTTTTGACCCAACATACAAAGCATTTTCCGGCAGACGAAAAAACGTCGCAGGTGTTTGGGTGGAAATCACTGTCAGATCCTGTACTAAACATGAATACCATCTCCCTCTAATTACAGACTTTATAATAGGGGAAAATAAAAATATTAGCATGAAGCTTGTGTGTCTGGTCTACACATCTTTTGTCTTCCCACCTCGTTTTCGAGGCCGGAATGATTGGTGTGAAATTGAGGTTTTGATTAAAAATTCAAGCCCAAACGCTGCTGTGGTGACAAAATGGGGAATGGGTCTAGTTCCTAACTCCCGAGGAGTACATATCGAACCATACGATAAGGACGATGATGATGTGGTGTGATGGTTCAACACATATATAGATATATACAAGCTGCAGGTTCATGGCAAGTTAGTTGTCATTTGATGTAACATCCTGTGTTTATATTATTAATTAGCTTGTTTGGTGTGGAATTGATGTACAAGCAGCAAAGTCATGTCAAGTTACCTCTCATCTGGGCCTTTGAAGGATAAAAACTAGTTGTGATTGCTTGCTTGTGTAATGTTTGGCCTTCTCTTTCTTTCATGCCTTGAAAAAGATGTAATGCATAATTTATGTTAAATTATTATATACTTGGCTAGCTCATATATGTTTTGTTAATAATTGAGTTGAGACTGAGAAGGGCAGTTTGCGTCTTTTTAAACTCAATTAATCTAGCTTAGCCTCGGTCCAGAAGCAAAAGTAAGTAACAATGGGTAGCCAAATCAAAGAAGAAGAACCAGCCTTTTCTTCGTCTTCTTATCCGGTGGGGGAGCCTTCTAATAATCATGGTCGTCATGGGTGGAAGTACGACGTATTCTTAAACTTTCAAGGAGAAGACATTAGGAAGATTTTCGTTGATCATCTTTACTCTGCTCTCCAACAGAGAGGGATTTTCACTTTCAAGGACAACGAGAGGTTAGAAAGAGGCTTAGAATTTATTTCCAGCAAGCCCATTTCTTTGGGTAAATCATGTGCTCTTAAATTATTGGGCCAAAACCCATTTAATTTTAATTTTAACTTTAATCTTCCCACCCCAAAAAATGGGGCTCTGGGTTCTATCTTTCGGCCTTATTTTCAAACAGTCTAGGCCTAATTATTTGGGTCAAGAAATCAGTTAGTTTAACGGGGCTTCTTTGTATACTAATTTTGTTATCAAAAAAACCCACTAACTACAACCATTTGGACAGTGGGCCTCCACCAAAGCCTTGCTTTTCAAATAATTCTCAGACCCCTTCGCCATTGTTGAAAAGGCAAATGCTCCCTCTGTCCCACAAATATGGTCCATTTTTTCTTTTTCGTCTATCTTAAATTATAGGTCACTTACCTTTTAAAGAATATACTAAATTTTTTTTTCCTAATGTACCATTATTTAATTACATTGTTATCAACTCCAAAATAATTAATTTTACCTAATAAATACCCATCTCCAAAGGAAAGATAAAAATATGTATATTCATCTGCTAATCCAATGTATTTATTATAGTATAATAAATGAGGGTATAATAGGAAAAATGTGTAAAAAAATTATGGTTCCAATTACATTAAATGAAGTTTCTTAATCTATGTGGAAAAAAAATATTGGTCTATCTTTGTGGGATGAAGGGAGTATTAATTTATTTATTTTATGATAGTTGGCTTCTCCTCCTTCCTCACCTCTTTTGTCAAAGAATACTCTTAATCTAACTACTGAGTCAAGTTCTAACATAAAAGTTAAGAGGTAAAGAAGAAAGAATTTGGGGTTGGATGGTTGTAATAGGAAGTATTGGCAAAAAAGGTCGGCTTGTAGTGCGGATCTCAAACAGATGCTAGCCCTCTACCACGCCAAGCATATATCAAAGACTGAAGTCAAGATTATGCTCAAACATACGCTCGAGGTTCCAAAATCCATTGGCTATCACTTGATTCCTTATATTTTGGATCATGTCATTAAATTCATGTGGTTATCGGGGTTCATTCGTTTGACTCAAAATGATAATGACTTGGCTACTGTTTACCCTTAACGAATACAGTCTATTAGACCCGTTAATTTTTGTTTATTAAATTAATAAATGATTTGTAACTATTTTAGTATATATAGATGTTTATCCTTGGTAATTTTAGTCATTCACTCATCTTATTCTAGTAAAAAAAATATGGATTTTTCTTTTTTTTAAAAAAAATATATTTCTTTTACGGGTACTATTGGGTTGTGTTGTGTCACACGACAATAAACCGAGTTGTATATGAATATAAAAACTCACCTAATAGCTTATTGGTTCATGAAAAAATTTACACAAATTTGTTAAGATCTGAAACGAAATTGACATGAACGAACTGACTCGTTGATAGGTCTACAGTAAAACCCAGGTCTACACTAAAACCCTTTGTATATTAATAATTTGGGGAAAAACAATTTTGTTGCATTGGAGAGGTTATAAATTAATAGAGTTTTAGTACAAAAAAAAACTTTTTTAACTTATTTATTTTGTACTAAAGCTATTTTTCAAGAGATTTTGATTTAAGCTAGATGAAGTTGCGTCGAAATAAATTTTTTTATCTCAAATGTCGTGGAAGAATAATTCATGTTCAGTGACAAAATTGGATTACTTTGATGAGCTAAATATTAAATAGTGTGTGGTCTCTTTGGTAAATACAAATCAATTATCATTATATATGGCTATAAAAAAAGTCTCCTTTGTACGGGAAGTCTTTTTGAATTTGTGGAGCAAATTTACTCCGCAGTCTGCCCTGTAATAAACGCATCTTTTCTTAACAATTGAGTTGAGATTGAGAAGGGCCGGGGAACAGAGATCCAGAAGAAGACTTAGCTTAGTGGGTTATTAACACTTTTGACCTTTAAAGTTTACACTTTTTCTCACGGTCGTTCTGGATATTTTTTTTTCGTCATAAACATACCCGAAGTTTCAACCGCGTCCCACTGAAGTCCAAAACTGGATGTCCCATTTAAAAATTCGACGGAACAAGCATCTGCAGCCCACGTGATGATATTTTGAGGGGTAATATCGGTATTCTAAATTGAATACCCATAAAGGTAGGACATAGTTGCTGTCTACTTCAGTTTTTCTCTTTCTCCACCATTGAAACCGGAGAAAAGAGAGGAGCAAGAAGCATGGAGTCCAAAATGTGCCATTGTTTCAAGAGAGCAAAAATGATCACTTCGTGGATAGATTTAAATTCGAGAAGAAGGTTTTTAACTTGCGAAAATAACGAGGTAAATATGTACATCCTAACAGAAATTAGGGCTTTATTCCCTTATATTTTTGGTATTCTTTTAAAACTCTTCTCTTTTATGGCTGTTTCTAAAACTCCTCTCTTTTATGCTTGTAAAATGCAGCACAACAGGTGTGGGTTCTTTGCTTGGTTTGACCCTCCAATTTGTGAACGATCGAGGGCAATTATTACTGGTTTACTGAGGAGAATTAGCAATGAAGAACATAGGGTGAATACCTACAAGTCAAGGGAGAAGTTGTGGTGTATTATGTTGATTTTGTCATGGTTGATAATATTTGGACTTTTTATTTCCTTTCCTGATGGACAAGGCAATTAGATGAAGTACATTTTTAGGTTTTTTTTTTTTTTTGATATCCTCTGTTCTGTTAAAGAAAGTGAATTAAGTGTAAGTGTAATGTGGGCATGGTGTTTGTTTCCTTTCCTTATGAGCATTACTATGTTTTGTTGTTATTAAAGTAAATAACATACTTTATATAAAAAAGAAAGCAATAAAGAAGGGAACAAATATAAGAAGGGGACCAACTATCATTGATAAACCATGTCTGATTACAAAAGGTAAAATCTACAAAGGGACAAAGTGAGCAATTGCTTGTTCCCATATCTACTTACAAAACCCCACTAGAATAAAAGCTACTAGACAAAGCAAGCATTCACAAAACCATTACAAAAAACCAGTCACATAACTACTTACAGAACCATTCACTACCTAGTTACAAAACCATGCATATACTCATTAACAAAAAACTGTCAGAAAACCATTTACAAAATCCATTTATGCTGCTTGACTTGGTGCAGCTTTTGCTTTCTTCCCACTTCCTGGTCTTGGTGCTGCACTTGCCTTTCTCCCTTTTTTTGGTTGGGACATGGATGGTACTTGGGTTGATTGTTCTTCCATGCTCACAGGCTGTGGCTCATCTCCTCCTTCTGTTGGTTGTGAACCAAGTGGCACAGGAGGTGGTTCATTTTACTCCTTATTCACCTAAAAAAAATAGGCCTCAGTCATTGTTTTGTTTTGCAACATTACAAAAGAAAATAATAATAGAAATAAACCTTAGATGCACTAAAAATACTTACAGTATCTATTTTGCAACTTCTTTTATTGTGGCCAAGAGTACCACAATTCCCACACCTCAGTGACTGCTGGTGCTTCTTCCCTAACTTACCTTGGCTCTTATCTGTTTCATGTGGATTCTTGATCCTGTTCTTTTTCTTCCTTCCAGGAGTTGGTGTTACTATTGGTGGAAAAACTTGAGGGTGTTGGGAATCAGGTCACATATTTGGGCCATTCATTGGATTCACTATCGGGGTGTAAATCTTCTTGAAAGTTTCAACATGGTAGCATTCGTCGACCAAATCTTTTGGTTCAACTTCATTAAACACTAAGGCTGAAATTGCATGTGGGCATGGTATCCCACTCAACTCCCATTTTCCACAAGAGCAAGTTTTAGTGTCCAAATCCACAGTATACTTGTCACCATAGATACAACCGATCTCATACTTCCCTGCACCTGACCATGTTGGAATACAATTGGCAACCTCAAGCTTGTACTTGTCAAGCAATTTTATAATCTTTAGACACACTTTCCCTTCCTATTTGTTAGCTTTAATCCTTATTCTGTTGCATCCTCATTGTCAAATACACCTTAGAATTGGTTTCTCCCTAGCATCAAGTATACATTTATTGAAATTCTCACAAATGTTATTCAACAGCACATCACATTTGGACACTGTTTTGAAATGAGACCTTGACTAGTGACATGGTGGCCTGTCTTTAAACCATTCAAATCCAGCCAAGTTATAATCATTCATCTTCTTCGTTGCATTAGTGAAATGAGGCACATTACTGGACATTGCAGCATTCCATAACATTTCCTTATACACCTTCTCGGTATAGCCAGTAGTCTTAAATTTTGCATGCAAGTGCATCACACAAAACATATGCTCACTTCTAGGGAGGAGTTCAAAAGAGGTAGGAAGCAACCCCTTTTGTTTGTCAGAGATTATGGTCCATTCTTCTTGATTCATTATTCCTAAATCTTCAATCAAAATTTCCAAAAACCAAGTCCAAGAACTCTTGGTTTCACCCTCAACCATTGCATAGGCCACAGGGAACATGCAGTTGTTTGCATCAACCCCCACAGCTGTGAGCAGTTGTCCACCATGTGGGCCTTTTAGGAAACAACCATCAACACCTATAAACTTTATACAACCTTCTTTAAAGCACTCTTTAAGTGCTGCTAGACACACATAAAATCTTTCAAACCTTGGCTCTCCTTGCTCTACTGTCCCCTGTTGAAGTTTCATAATGACAGTTGACCCTGGATTGGTTTTTCTCAGTCCATTTATATAACCCCATAACTTTCCATCTTGTTCTTTGTATGTCCCCTCAATCAGTTTCATAGCTTTCTCCCTAGTTCTATATGCTTGGGAACTAGAGAATTTGACAACATGATCCCTCATGACTGTATCTCTAAAGGAAGATATTGGTTGCTTGGGATTTAACCTAAAACTCTCAAAATAATGTTGTGTAAGCCATGTGGAATTAACATTCTTGTTTCTAAACTGCCTTTGACACTTGTGTTCATCATGAAAGGTTTTAACTTGCAAAGAAGGGGAATGTTGCATTTTTGAGGCATACAAATGCCAAGGACACCCATCCCTACAGCACACGGTTTTCACCCTAGTAGCCTCATTTTTTGGGAACTTAACTTCTTTCCCAAGTTTAATATTGTAATCTCTCACTACTTCCTTCAATTGTTTGTGGTCACTAAAAATCATACCTAACTTCAATTCATTGTTAGCCATTCCAGTGCTAGAGTTATATTCTGGGAACTTAGGCATAAGATTATCATCATCTGGCCCATTTAGACTATGAAGCTCCTCAAATTTACCTCTATCATCATCTGACTCAATAATACCACCCTATGTAGTATCTCCACTACCTGCCTCAGATTGGCCCCCAACCCCAGTGTATTATGCATCTAAATATATGTTATTGTCAAACAATTCATCATCATTATCATAATCATACTCTGGATCATACATACTTTCACAATCAAATAATTTGTCACTATCTCAAACTATAGGTTGTGGTTCTTTTGGTTGTGGTAGAGTTGGTTGTGGTGGAGTTGGTTGACGTGGTGTTTGTTGTGGTGGAGTTGGTTGAGTTTTATTTGCTTGAAGTGGTGTTGGTGCTGGAGGTGGTGTTGTTGCTGGTGGTACTGGTGGTAATGGTTGTGGGGGTGTTGTTGCTGGTGGTACTGGTGGTATTCGTTATGGTGGTGGTGGTTGTGGTTTTGGTTGTGGTGGTGGTGGTGGCGTTGGTTGTGGTTGTGGTTGTGGTTGTGGTGGTGGGGTTGTTGGTTGTGGTTTTGATTGTGGGGATGTTGGTGGGGGTGTTGGTTGTGGTTGGTTCTTTATAGGTATTGGAATACTTTGTAATGGAGCGATAAGGTCCATGTATAAATCAACCTCTGAATCCCTATTCATATAATTAGACATTTGCAGCACATCCCTGTCATTTTCAATAAGCCTAAAACAGCCTCGAAATTCACCACTAAAGAATAACCTAAAATGACCACAATATCCCGACTCCACTGCCATACTACTTAATTCTACTAAAGACATTCTATCAAACTCACAATAGTCAATATATGTAGATTGGCCGCCAATGTATACAAACTTCGACCCCTCCCACCCGAACTCACCACCATGGTGTAATTTAATGGTGAATAAATCATTGGTTGGACCTGCACATACATATATATATATACATACAAAAAAAATATTATATTATATAGATACATATATTCAATGCACTACCGGATAAAAAAAAGAGAAAGTCCTAAATCATTCAATACAACCTTTAGTAAATATTATGACCATGTTGAAAAATTATATATAGATATACACAGTGCACTATCTTATACATATATCACATTATTATATATATATCAACACATCGAGACCACCAAATCCCAAAAGCGAAATCTTTATTGATTCTAAACACATAAATGACAAACATACCCATGCATAACATATATACAGTAACACATTATATATATAGACATATTGGGACCATTACATTATATCCAAGAAGGAAAAGGCATTACCCTTACAATAAATTGGTGTCCCCATGTCCTCGTATTGTTTTTCCTTAATCGCCTAACTCATCTTCAACCCTCAATACGAAAAAGCCCTAAATTTCCGATCAAACACCCTTACTTTGGTTGGACCTCCACTCAACCCAGTTTTCTGCCTTCCTTTCTCTCTTGGAAGTACTGTAAGAACACAAGAATTTTGAGTGCCTTCACGTTGGCATCAACCCTTAAACTTCGAAAATATGGGTATTCAACTTAGAAGACCGATATTACCCCTCAAAATACTATCACGTGGGCTACAGATGCTTGTTCCGTCGAGTTTTTAAACAGGACATCCAGTTTTGGACTTCAGTGGGACGCGGCAGAAACTTAGGGTATGTTTATGCCAAAAAAAAAATATCTAGGATGACCGTGGGAAAAAGTGTAAACTTTAAGGGTCAAAAGTGTTAATAACCCTAGCTTAGTTTAGACTGAGAAGTCTTCTTTTTGCTTTTTTTTGAACTCAATTAATCTACCTTAACTTAGTTCCAAAAGAAAAAGTAAGTAACAATGGTTACCCAAATCAAAGAAGAAGAACCGCCCTCCTCTTCCTCTTCTTATCTGGCAGGGGATCTTTCCAATAATCATCGTCCTCATGGTTGGAAGTATGATGTATTTAAGCTTTCATGGTGAAGACACTAGGAAGACTTTCGTCGATCATCTATACTATGCTCTCCACTAGAGAGGAATTTTCACGTTCAAGGATGACGAGAGGTTAGAAAGAGGGAGATCAATAGCACCCGAACTCCTCAAAGCCATCGAGTTTTCAAGGTTTGCAATCTTAGTTTTCTCCAAAAATGACGCCTCTTCGTCTTGGTGTTTGGATGAGCTTGCCAAGATCATGGATTGCCATAGCAATAACAATAAAAAATACATGGCGGCACAATTTACAGTTATCCAGTCTTCTACGATGTCCTGCCTTCGGATGCAGAGAAACAGGAAGGGCATTTTGGGGAAATGTTTCTCAAACACAATTATGATAAGGTTCCAATATGGAGGCAAGCTATTAGAGAAGCAGCTAACATATCTGGCTTGGATTTGAAGAACGTGGCTAATGGGTAAGTAACTGATAATTATAATATCTTATTTAGATCTGCCATTTAAAACCTCTAGTCTTAAATAAAGTTTAGACTTATTTATGAAAAACTACTTTGGTGATTCTATTAGAGTGATTTATTTTAGGTACATCTGATTGATGATTCAATTTCCCAGCAGCACAAACTTAGTATCCACAGTTTAAAACCATATGCCTGCCTTGGGTCCTTCCTTCCGAGAGATGGATACTCTCAAGTCATCATTTTGTTTTATTGAGGACGAATATAAAGGCTAGGACTCCTTTTTTTTATATTGTTTTGTAAGGCTTTGATTTCCTAACATAGGATTTCCAGATTAACACACCCCAGTTGTGACAAAATTTTGATCCAAGCACGTTGACTAATTATAATGAGTGACGTGGAACCCATGTAGATATTGGGCATGAGACATGGGTGAATAACCTGTGTGTATTAAACCTATGTCCATGTGGGTTATTATAATTACATACTAGAATTGGCGGTACATGTAATGCGAGTGACAATCCATTTAGGTGCAGTAATGACCTACAAATTCCTCAACTTATGTACGGTAAGTATTTTATAACAAAATAAGTAAATTACATCGCAGTTGGTCAAGCGATAATAGCATGTGTTCTTTATGTTTAAAATAACGAGTTCAAGTCCTTAGAGCATTGACACTGCATAAGCTATGTTAAGTTTGTAAATTTATGCTCCGTTTGATAACAACATGGAAAATTATAAGAAAAACAACTAATTTGAGTGAGAAGATGAAAAATAAGTTTAAGATGTGGTGAGATGCTCTCCATCTTATGTTTATTTTTGTGAGTATATGTACTCCATCCACCTTTATGTTTTGTGGGAAAAAATTTCACCGTCATCCAAAGAAAATTTTTCTATGGAAGAAACCAAAAAGTAAAAGTAAATCTCATCCGTTAACTTATTTTACAACTTGTCACAAAAAAAGAAGAAGATTGTTTTTTCTACTATTTTTCATTTTATTATCAAATGGAGCTTTAGTGTTAAGTTTGTGAATAAGCTACACTGCACATTATAAAATGAAATAGGATCATATGGAAATTAAGGTCCGTAGTTTCTGGTTTATTGAGTTTGGGGTCCACATTTCAACTTTTGAACTTTGGGGTCTAACAGAATGGAGAGTCAGAGGTTAACATATGTTGGTCAACAAAATATTTTTGCTCAAACTTTTAGTGATACCTCTTATTCATTCACATTAGTCATAACACGGCACCAAACTCAATAAACTAAAAACTATACAACCCAAAGTCAACAAAGGATACATGCAGGGGTAGAACTGGCCCTGGACCCAGATGGCTCCAGCCGACAATCAGCCCAGTTCATCTTTCCCTAACTCTATTTAAAAGGGAAAATTTTGTGAGTTAGCTGGCCCACACTACGATACAAGAAAAAATGAAAATAAAAAACCAAATAAATAAAAAAAAAATTTTGTTGCTCCAAACTAGCGCCCCCCCCCCTCTCTCTCTCTCTCTCTCTTAAAATATATTTACACAAATACACTGATACACACATATATGTATACAAAATAATTTAATTCAATTCAATTTATTTAAACTTTTTGTGGATGCTCAGGAATTTATTTTAACCTTTTCATTTTCTTAAGAAATACAATTTTGTTTTAAAATTAATGAATTGTTAAGAATATAATTTCTTTAGTATCAAGAAATTAGTATGTTAATTATATTTTTAAAAGGAAAACTAAAATTTTAATTTGAGACATGCATTAAAATTCTTATTTTTATTAACATTTAAAAGAAATGAGACTCTTAATTTCTTATTTTTATTAACATTTAAAAGAAAATGGTTTTATACTTGATTTGAATTTTGGGAACGAAAATTGTTGAAGGAGGTTATATTATGACAACCCAAAATTTTAACAAACATATGGATTTTGCTTACTTAGGGTGCGTTTGGCACGTCGGATAAGGAGGTAGGATAGGATAGGATAAAGGCCGGATATGATAAGAGTCGGAATTAGTCGGATAGTAACTATGTGGGATAGGATAGGATAGGAAAGGAATTAGTCAGATAAGGATTAAGCGGGATTGGACAGGATAAGGATTAGTCGGATAAAGATTTAATAAACTTTACATTTGCTGGAGTTCCGGATTACAAGTTCAGATATTATATAATACAACTTGTTTTTCTTTTAAAAATATATGCAATTTTAATTGTTGTCCACAATTTTTTTTTGACTAATGCGATTTTTCTTTATAAATAAGTTTCGTAAAAAGCTCTTTCAGGAGAAAAGTTTTATATCACATACAATATTTACGAATTAGACATTAATTACAGTTTCAAATTCTAATTATACCCTTTTTTCTAATATTAAAGTTTCTTATAAATACCTTCATTTAATAAAACAATAAATAAAAATACCATATTATAAAAGAAATGAATTTTATTAGTTGAGTTACTATAATTTTGGGTGGTTGAAAATTTTCATTAATAAATTTGATTATCCAAAAGGTGTAAAAAGATAAAGATTAAAAAAATAAAAAAAATTATATTCATTTTGTTATCCGGCAATCCTGGGATAAAATAATACCACCTATAGGGTGGTATATATTTATCCGGTTCTAAAGGGATAAAATGATAATTAATCTCGAGTAATCCAGTCTCATATTACGCCAAATGCGAGATAGGATTAAAATATCCTATTCACCCTTGCGCCAAACACATGATATGATTTATTTATCCTATCCTTTCTGACAACAAACTCCGGATAGGATTAATTAATCCTATTTTGCTTCTAATCCCGCGCGACAAACACACCCTTAGTGTATAAAATTGGGAATCAATTTTTCGTATCCTAATTTGTTGAATGACTTCATATGTATTAAATCTAGAAATATGTTACTCTGTTATTTTATAACGTGGTATATCATTTTTTATGCTTGATCATTTGATAATTGTAGTTTTGCAACTTGATTAGAGTTAAAAATTTTAGATAGCTCGTTAATTAAAATTTTCGGGACGGAATTTATTTAAGGAGGATAGATTCACTACCAGAGGAGGGGATTTAGGTGACGTATTACATACGTCTCCTAAGATATGTTTTTTCGTCACCTTAATTTAGGCGACATAAACTACGTCACCCAAGATACGTCGCCTAATTTTAGTCGCCCTAGGTATTAGGTGACGGATTTTTTTACTCCGTCGTCGTAGTGGATACTTAGGCCACGATGATATTATTGTCTGTCATAAGAGAATGTACCCCTGGGCCACGTATCTTTTTTCTTCTGTCGTAGAATTTTTTCTCTTAGGCCACATATTTGTTATCCTCCGTCGTAAAAAAGGCAATAATAGGCGACGTATCCTTTTATCCTCCGTCGTAGAAAAAAAACATTAAGGCCACGTAGGTGTTATGATCCGTCGCCTAAGAGGGACACCTATGCGACCTTCGAATTATCTTACGTCTGCTAAGTATGAATTTTAGGACATGAGGATAGTTTCCTTCGTCATCTAAATTGTAAATCTAGGCGATGTTGGTATTTTTACTCGGTCTCCTAAGATGTACATCTAGGCCACCTAGTTATTATCCTCGGTCTCATAAGATGTATACCTAAACTACGAATGTATTATCCTTAGTCTCCGAAGAATTACATTAGGCCACCTATGTATTATAGTAGGTCACCTAAGTTGAAGTTTAAGCCACCTACCTACGTCGCCTAAAGTGTAGTTACAAAAAAAATAAAAAAATTCAACGTGGCCTGTAATTAAGAGCACTGGTGCCAGTAATCTAAGTTTTTGGGCATCTGGATTACTACTGGGGCCAGTAATCCAAGATTATGGGCATCTAAATTACTGGGCCAGTAATCCAAATTTATGGGCATCTAGAATTACTGGTTCCAGTAATCCAAGTTTCTGGGCATCTGGATTACTAGGGCTAGTAATCCAAGTTTATGGGCATCTAGATTACTGGTTCCAATAATCATGATTACTGGGGCCAGTAATCCAAATTTTTGGGCATCTAGATTACTGGGGCCAGTAGTAATCTAGATTAATCATAGCTTTTGTGTGCAGCCGCACGGCCACACTTGCGCATATATATACAACCACACCTGTAATATTCAATAACAAATTCAACCTACCCAATTTATCATTGAATAAACATATGTCTAATAAACTATCAAAATTTATTCAATTTCATTCAATAAATTATGTTCAAAGAGAAATTGTTCTAACACTAAATAAAACGTAGAGGGGAGGAGCCATCCGAGGGAGGAATTGGCAGTTGAATCCCGGCCGCTCTGATCACATACTCTATTTGAGCTTGCAACTTGTGCTCAAAATCTACCCTCTCCCTCTCTCGCTCTGCCCTCTCCGTCTCTCGCTCGGCCTTCTCCCTCTGAAGCTGCTCGTTTATCGCAGCTTGATTTGTCCTAAGCTGGGCAACTTCAGCCACGAGCTCCATAGATGTGCCGCTATCCGTCTGCGATGATGGGCCTCTTTTTCGCGGCAGCTTTGCGGAGCCGCTCCCTAAGCCCCTCACCCACTGCTCTCTTAAGGACAGAGACCTAGGTCTCGTAAGAGAGGACCACGACCGGGGCACTGGCCGGTGACGTACAGTCCGACGCTTCATCGATCGGAGGCAGATCGACCACCATCTTCTCCACCTCAGCAGTCCTCGCGGACTAAACGGCCGCCTGCCAATAACAATAAGTGTTGTGTAAAAAATAATTCTTGTACTATCTAAATAATAATACTATGAAAAATAATAATTAAAGTGGTGTATACAAAAGATTTACCGCGTGGTCGGGGTCATACTTCTTGTACACCTCGACATAAGTAGTGAGGTGAGGCGCCTAGTCTCCCTTCTGCTTCAGGTCATGAGCTTGGAGGACAAAGGCCTGGGCCCCCCGCTGTGGGCCTTCTTATTCTCGAAGGCTCGGATTTGGGTCATCTGCGTGCCCAATTCCTGTAAAAATAGTTGTATTTATTTAAGCATTTATAAACATATAAATTAAATGAAACGAAAAATAAAATAAGATAAATAAAAAAATTACCTAAAAATCTTCGGCCTTGAAGTGGTTGCATAACCATTGCCACTGGTTCGGGCGATGAATGAACTCCACTGGAATGGGAGCATCACATTGCACCTGCCAGTTCTTGTGGATCTTGTTCTTCCAATCTTTGAAGCGATCCGCAGCCTTCTTCTGTGTCCATGTGACGAGTACCTTATCAGTAAGATCAATGTCATAACTCTCCTACAAACCAAACAGGAACTCATGAAGAAACATTAGTACAAATAAAAATAAAATTTAGTAAGGCAAAAAAAATTAAGTTAACTAGAATAAGAAACAAGTACTTATCGACAGGTAGTCGAAGAGCATTGTTTGTTCAGATAGAGGCATTTCCCCAAATGTCGGGTACAACATTGGCGCTCGGTCTTTTAAGAATGCCGACATGTCACTGACGAGTCGGGCACGAACCTCCTTTGGAGGCCCAGAAACTGCAGGGTCGTATGTCACACGGGACTTTCCTAACGTACGGACGATCGCTATCGTCTTCTTCCCGGTGACGACTCCTCTCTTCTAGTTACAAGAGGAGGCCAGCATACCTACAAATAAAAGCATATAAATTAATCAGTCAATCACAAAGAATAAGAATTGCGATTTATAATTAAAAAGATCTAAGGGTATATTATCTAATATGGTGGCCTCCGCTACAGCATGCCTGGAGCGAATGCTGCGTACGGGGAGGTCGACACTAGTGGTCGAATTTGTAGACAGGGTAGGGAGCACCAGCGGCAACGCCGGTGAGTGAGATGGCTGCTCGGCGGAGGGGTGGGCAGTAGAAGGTTGGGAGGAGGGCTAGGAGGCCACGCACAACAAGGCCTGCTGCAGCTCATTGTACTGCACTTTTGGGCATAACTTCTTCCTAATCGCATACGCTCTCGGAGGCATCCCTGTCTTGAATCTCAAATTTTAATTTCAGTTTCAAATTTAGTTTCAATATCAGTTTTGCCCTAATTGAGTTGAATTGAATTGAATTGAAATTGAAGTTTAGGGTTTCAATTTCACAACAATTTCAGTTTCAATTTATGTTTTGCCCAAAAGGCTGTTTCAATTCTTTTTCCTTTTAGTTATGTGTTTGGGTTTGGATGATTCACCGGAATAGGAAACTTAAAACAAAACAAACACACATACATTACTGGTACTGGTAATCCGTTACTGGGTCCAGTAATCAAATTTACTTGGGCCAGTAATCCATTACGCAATTAACAAGTTTGGATTGGTGTTTGGACCAATTCATACAGCTGAATATACCATAACACAATTATGGTAACAGGCACATAGGAACAATTACTCCAGTACTGTCCCAATATTGCTCTGAGCATTTGGGGGACATAGAGCACAATTAATAAGTTTGAATTGGTGTTTGGACCAAATCATACAGCTGATAACACAATTATGGTAACAGGCACATAGGAACAATTACTCGAATACAAGACAAACTATCTAATTTCACGCAATAACGCCTATTCAAGCCCCATAATTGCAAACTAATAGAAATAGAGAGTGAGAAGCTTACCAAATAGAAATGACTGTGTAAGAGAGAGAGAGAGAGAGATAGAGATGGGGGGTTGCGTAGGCAGTGTAGGAGAGAAGAGAGAGCAGATCTCGTGTGTGGGGAGAGAGTGAGGGGTGGGGGATAGAGGAGGAAAAGAGAGGAAGGTGCCGGGGGAGAGAGAAGAGAGCTTAGGGTTCGTAAAGAATGGAAATGGGGAGGGAAGATTCAATAATTTCTATTTATAACCACAATCTTGGGAGACGTAAGTGTAATATAAATTACTTAAAAACTACGTCGCCTTAAAAATTTGAAAATTTTAAATAATTTAAAATTTTCGTTAAAATTTATGGGGGGGAATACTTTTGGGCGACATAATATGTTCGTGCGTCTCCTAGGATGAACTTGAGAGACGTATTTATAACTTGTACGTCACCTAAATATTTTTAAAGAAAATTTTAAATAAATTTTAGTTGAAATTATTGACCAAAATTTTCTCCAAAAAATATAAGAATATAATGGTTAGATATACATGTTATGGTAGAATTATTTATACACCATTGATAAGTTTTTTACGCACATCAAAGTTAAGACACTCACACATAATAAACTATCACATACTAATAATGTTGTCTACATTAAAAATGTCATAACTTAAAATAAAAAATTCTAAATTTAATAATTATTTAATATTTAAAATGTACTAATCAAGATCAATTAAACAAGATCTATCTAATTATGCCAAAAAAAATCAAGAAAAATTATTGTGTAGGCCATCCCAATCTGTCATTTTTAAGACGTACGTTACGTGGTTAGATTAAGATTAAAAGACTCTTAACAAAAATTAAAAACAAGTCGGTCCAATCAAGTATATATACTTTTAGTTTTTCCAGCATTATTATATATTGAACTTACGTTTCAATTGTTCACAACGTTAGATTAGACTAGATAATGGGTTCAAAATAGACTGATTGATTTTGTCTATTTAAATTTGTCACATGTTAATTTTTTGTTATCCTATTATTAGATTTTTTTTATTTGACTGTGTTGGATTAGCTTTGAGCGATTGATGCCAATATATTGTCTTCTAGAACATACGAGGGTAAAACAAATGGATATGATCTGTAAGAAGAGAGCTGAGTCTTTGTTGTGGACAACCATACTCACACCGGAAATATAGGAAAATCTGGAACTAAAGATGAAGAAGTCTCGCAGATTCAATGTTCATAATTCATCCCCTAGTGTGTATGAATTATCTGAACAGGGATGTTTATAACTTCATTGACGTCGTATTTTACACTGATTCATCCAGGAAATCGTCAGTTTTCCCATTCACCCAATAACGAATATGGACGAGTCTTCCTTAGAGGTTTCCGGGTAGGTGTAGGAACAAGAGGATGAAGTCTACCGGAGAGTATGAGAAGATGTCAATCAACTTGCGCCAGCTGTCATAAGAAGGGCATCCACAACAGACTTACTTATTATTTAGGTCTGTAAACGAATTGGATTTGGATCGGATCAAGGTGAATCCAAATCCATATTTGGAAAAGTTTTCGGATCAGATTAGGATCGGATCATGTAACGCATCATCAAAATATCGATCCATATCCAAATATGTTCGGATCGGATTATATCCGATCCATTTAAAAATTTATTCATATAATAATTACTTTGTAAATATATAAAAAATAATGAAATTAACATAAAAATTTTAGCCAATAGATTCTTATAATTTTAATAGAGATTTTTTGGTCAAATATGATGTTTTATATAGATTTGAAACAAGGCAATTCCATATTTAGTAGGTCTAGTAATATATTACTGGGTCCAGTAATAAACATTACTGGTACCAGTAATAGATTACTGGACCCAGTAATCCAAATTACCGGAGGCAGTAATTAAATTACTGGTGCCAGTAATCTAAGTTTCTGGTGTGATCTTTACACTTGCGAAACATTTTCTCGAGTCGTCAGGTTACTAATTGGCAGGGGGTGGGGGGGGGGGGTTAGCCATATGACAGCGCGGGAGGGGCGGGGAGTGGTTACCAAAAGAGTCACGTCGTTTTAAAATTAATAACTTCCATCGAAAACCAACGCTTGCACTACTATAAGTAACCCATTCCATCTCATTAGGTTTATATCTTTCTCATCTCTTTTCAAATACCATTAATATGGATAATATTTCAGATGCTAACAGTTCTTATAGGCCTCCGGTGACTCCTAGTGCAGTTGATAACCTTTTCCGGAGGATGGAAAGACTTGAAAGAGAGATTCGAAGGTTGGAAAATCTGACCCGAACCATTAGAGACCTGGAGCAACGTATGGCCGCCGTATCTGCAGAGTGGGACACCTACATGAGCGGTTAGGGTAGGGTGAGAGGACGGTCAGGTGATGGGAAAGCTTAGCTTGATCAATCGAAAACACATGTTTACCCATGTATTTCTTTGAATCAAGGATTTACCACCCGAAAAACAGTTGGTTTCTTTCCCATCTTCTGTTCATAAACTGCCACATTTGTTTCTCTCTCCACTCCCTCTCCTTGAGTTCTTCTTGAATTGAAGCCCTTTTGTGTATCTGCAGTTTCTAGGGAGTTCTTATGTTTTGGGGCTCGTTGACAGGTTGCCCTTAGCATCGCAGTCACGTGCCCATCTGTCACGTAGATTTTCTCCGGTTATGGAGAACATACAACAGTGTGGGGGGTTAACTTCATAATTAAGAGCATTCTCTTGTTTTTTATTGAATACTTGGTGGAATATTTCCCATCTTCTGGTCTTAAACTTTTTGGGGCTCGTTTTATTTCATCCTTTAATTGAATATGTAATTAGTTAGACGTCGACGATAAGTTGTCTCTTTATATCTCATCTTGTACACCATTTATTTCAGTTGGACCTCGAAGTCCCTCCTTTGTAATTTTACTTTCATCAATGGAAAAGAATTTGTTTCTCTATATCTCATCTTGTACACCATTTATTTTCGGTTGTCCATATTGTAAGAATGCTTGCGTTTGGGTCATTGTAGCAAATTGATGGAATTTGAAAATCTAAATGTTCAGCTATTTTAAACATGAACTGAAGGATTACTAGTGCCAGTAATTACGATTACTGGGGCAAGTAATCCATTACTGGTGCCAGTAATTTCGTTTCATCATTTCTAGTAGTCAGGTTATTTATTGTGTGTATATTATTGGTGCCAGTAAACCGGATTACTGGGGCGAGTAATTATAATAACAGGCTCCAGTAATTATTATTTGGATCAGATTTTGATATACGGATCATAAATCTCAATCCATATCTAATTAAACGGATCTGATTGGGATCAAATTCGTGTAATAATCTGATCCATTGACAGGTATTGTCTTGTACAGAGGCTATTGAGTAGCAACTTCATATTAAATGATTATTGGTCTTTCAATTTTAACTTTGATGTGACATCTTGATTTATTTATAAAAGTTATCTAATGGTGTAGAAATAATGCATACCAAAACATGTGGTGTTTTATATAGATTTGAAACAAGGAAATTTCATAATTATTGGGTCCAGTAATCAATTACTGGTTCCTGTAATCAAAATTACTGGGACCAGTAATAGATTATTGGACCCAATAATAAAATTACGAGGTCCAGTAATCAGAATTACTGGTTCCAATAATCTAGGTTTCTGGTGTGATCTTTACACGTGCGTATCATCTTCTTGAGTCTTCAGGTTACTAATTGGGGGGGGGGGGGGGGGGGTGTTAGCCACGTAGCAGCACAGGACGGGCGGGGAGTGGTTACCAAAGAGTCACGACATTTTAAAATTAATAACTTCCCTCGAAAACCAACGCTTGCACTGCTATAAGTAACCCATTCCATCCCATCAGATTTATATCTTTCTCATCTCTTTTCAAATAGCATTAATATGGATAATATTTCAGATGCTAACAGTTCTTATAGGCCTTCGGTGACTCCTAGTGTAGTTGATAACCTTTTTTCGAAGGTGGAAAGACTTGAAAGAGAGGTTCGGAGGTTGGAAAATCTGACCCGAACCATTAGAGACCTGGAGCAATGTCTGGACACCGTGACCGCAGAGGGGACCGCCTACATGAGTGGTTAGGGTAGGGTGAGAGGATGGATAGGTGATGGGAAAGCTTAGCTTGATCAATCGGAAATACATGTTTACCCATGTATTTCTTTGAATCAAGGTTTTACCACCCAAAAAACAGGTGGTTTGTTTCCCATCTTCTGTTCATGAATTTCCCCATCTGTTCTCTCCCCTCCCTCGTTTGTTCGTCCTCCTTGAGTTCTTCCTGGATTGAAACCCTTTTGTGGATCTGCAGTTTCTAGGGAGTTCTTATTTTTTGGGGCTCGTTGACAGGTTGCCCTTAGCATCGCAGTCACTTGCCCATCTATCACCTAGTTTTTCTTGAATACTTGGTGGTATCTTTCCCATCTTCTGGTCTTACACTTTTTGGGGCTCATTTTATTTCATCCTTTAATTGAATATGTAATCAGTTAGAGCTCGAAGATAAGTTATCTCTTTATATCTCATCTTGTACACCATTTATTTCAGTTGGACCTCGAAGTCCCTCCTCTGTAATTTTACTTTCATCAATGGAAAATAATTTGTTTCTATATATCTCATCTTGTACACCATTTATTTTCGCTTGTCTATGTTGTAAGAATGCTTGTATTTGGGTCATTGTGGCAAATTGATGAAATTTGAAAATCTACTTGTTCAGCTATTCTAAACATGAACTGAAGGATTAATGGGGCCAGTAATCCTTATTACTTAGGCCAATAATTCCGTTTCATCATTTCAAGTAGTCAGGTTATTAATTAGCGGCAAGGGGGTTGCCACGTGGCAGATCGGGACGAGCGGGTAACGTCTACGAAAAAATCACGTCTTTTTAGAATTAACTAGGGTATACCCGTACAAATTAAATAAGAACCGATAATAAGATAATAAAAAGGAGAAGCGTATGATGAATCTAAATCGACAAACTTAGCTTCAATTTATCTCCATGCTAGAAAAAAAAGTATGTAAATCGGATTGGACCGACATTTTTTTTAATTTTTTAAATAATTTTTATATTACTGGTGGCAGTAAAATTAATTACTGGGGACAGTAATCAATTACTGGAGCTAGTAATTACCATTAGTGGGGCCAGTAATCCACTGATGGGTCTAGTAATCGAAGTTTCTAGTGTGACTTTACATGTCCGTATCATCATTTCGGGTAGACAGGTTATTAATTAGCGGTAAGGGGGGGTTGCCACGTGGCAGAGCGAGACGGGCGGGTAACTTTTTTAAAAAAATCACGTCTTTTCAAAATTAACTAGGGTATACCTGTGCAAATTAAATAAGAACCGATAATAAGATAATAAAAAGGAGAAGCGTGTGATGAATCTAAATCGACAAACTTAGCTTCTATTTATCTTCATATTAGAAGAAAAAAAGTATATAAATCGGATTGGACCGACATTTATTGTGGGTATGTTACTAGTGTCAGTAAACTGAATTACTGGGGACAGTAATACATTACTGGCGCCAATAATTACCATTATTGGGGCCGGTAATCCACTTATGGGTCCAATAATCGTAGTTTCTAGTGTGACTTTACACGTTCGTAACATCATTTCGGGTAATCAGGTTATTAATTAGCCGTATCATCACGTCATTTTAAAATTAATAACTTCCCTCGAAAACCAAAGCTTGCACTGCTATAATTAGTAACCCATTCCATCACTTTTCTAATACCATTACCGATGGATGATGTTTCAGAGGCTAATTGTTCCTATAGTCCTCCGGTGACCCCTAGTGCAGTTGATAACCTTTTCCGGTGGGTGGAAAGACTTGAAAGAGAGGTTCGGATGTTAGAAAATTTGACTCGAAGCATTAGAGACCTGGAGCAACGTTTGGCCGCCGTCTTAAAAGAGAGGTTCAGAGTTGGAAAATTCGACTCGAATCATTAGAGACCTGGAGCAACGTCTGGCTGCAGTGAGGGACTGGCTACGTGAGCTGTTAGGGTAGGGGGAGAGGAGGAAGCTCCAACGGAAAAGATTACCTTGATCAAGCGGAACTACATGTTTACGCATGTATTTCTATGAATCAAGGATTTGCCAGCGAAAAAATTATACCCAGTTCTTTCCCTCTAGTCTTGAGACCCCTCTGGTCTTGTATTTCTTGAACAATTAGCTGTTTCTTTCTCTATATCTCATCTTGTACACAATTTATTTCAGTTGGACCTTGAAGTCCCTCCTTTGTAATTTTACTTTCATCAATGGAAAAGAATTTGTTTCTCTATATCTCATCCTGTACACCATTAATTTTTATTTGTGGTTGTTTTATGAATGCTTGTGTTTGGGTCGTTGTCGCAAAGTGGTGAAATCTTAAAATCTAAATTAATCTGCTGTTTTAAATTTTATGTAAAGGATTACTAGATCCAATAATATCGATTACTTGGACAAGTCATCAATTACTGGGGGAAGTAATACTAATTACCGCCCAATAATCCAGATTACTGGGTGCAATAATCCAGATTACTGCGGGAAGTAATCCAGTTGTTGCGTCAGAATTTGGATTACTGAGGTCAGTAATTTTGGGTCAGTATTTGCATTTAACACATCTGTAAATGATATATTCCTCTTATTTACACACGGTACCACTCCTCAACAAATATTCGCTTTTGAAAAAAACTTTTCACTCTCCCCACCTTTTCTAACAACTACCACCATTTTTGGAGACCACGATTCACAACGAAGCTCTCGCTCTCTAACTCTCTGTACTACACACGTAACATCATCTTCGTCATCTTTTTGGCTTATCCAACCATGTAAGTTTTTTTTTAAGTACGTTAATGTCTATTAAAAACTTATTTTCATCACCAAGAAGATATTATATTTGATGAAAGCATCTCGCCATTTTGAGTGAACATATATAGGGTCTAAAAAAAAACTTGAACCCTATATATATGTTTCTATGTGTAATGTTTGAGTAGTATCTTCCCTTGACATGCGGTTGCTGTTCATTGTTGAATGTTGATTGCTACAACGATAACCAAAACAAGGATTACTGACCCCAGTAATGACGTTTCCTGGAACATTAAATAATTACTGAACCCAGTAATGTGATTACTGGCCACAGTAGTTTGGATTACTGTCCTCCGTAATGAATTACTGGCCGCAGTAATCCATTACTGGCCCAAGCTATGGATAATTACCGGAACCGGTAATCCATTACTGGCCCAGCAACTTAGATTACTGGGTTATTAATCTGGATTACCGCATGGATTACTGGCCGCGGTAATCTATTACTGGCCCAAGTGATGGATAATTACTGGCCACGGTAATCCATTGATGTCCCAGCAACTTGGATTTTTGGAACCAGTAATTGGGATTATTGGCCCCAGTAATATACTGGGGCCAGTAATCCCAATTACTGGTTCCAGTAATCTTGGTAACTGCCTATGTAGCATCTCTCCTTAATAAACTAATTTATTTTGCTGAAATCAAAATGGCATCACAACATGATACCCCGGTACGTGGCAGAGAAGAGGTCTCTACAAGCAGTAGTGACGCTGTGCCATTATCTAAATTGAGAAAAATACGTACACCATTGAGTGAAGCACAGTCGAAGAAGGCCACCACAAAGACAGCTGAAGAAACGGTACCGAACCCAAAGGGCAAGCCCATTGGTTCTCCCAAAACTGCCGAATCAAAGAAACAAAAGAATCAGGAAAAACCATCAAAGGCAGAAGCTGCCAAACCAAAAAGGTCTCTTCCCCAGAGATGCACAATATTGGCCTTTGCCGAATTGGTAAATCAATACCGAGAAGCCATCCCGACTGAAACATGGGAGATTCTGAACGGGACGGTCTTCGGCCCTATGATGTGTTGCTTCCGGGATGCCTTAGTCAAGGAAACCAATTGTTGGAAGACTGAAATTGACTTCGAAATAATAATGAAGCATTTTGACACGGACCAGAAGTTGTGGTCCTTTGGCAGTTTACAGTTGGACTTGACCGCAGAGTTTGTGATGGTCTTGTTTCACCTCCCCACTGGAGGACTAAAAATTGTACCCATTCCTCGATCAGAGGATAGAAAGGAACAGGCGGACAACCTGTTCAAAAATTGCAAGGAAACAAAAGGACCTTCTCGCACCGATATAAAGAACTTGCTCGCATTCGAGCTAAACAAAGAAAAAAGAGCCGATCCAAAAAAGGTTACATCGACTCTGCTGATGTATTTATTATCAACCTTCTTCTTCAGTAGAATGGGGATCAATATTACATGGGATCTGGTCAACATATGCATTGACATTGATAATGTTGACAAGTATGGCTGGGCAAACTCGACTGTGGACTTCTTGTTCTCTGGCATCAGGAAGTACAACAAGGATAAACCAAGCACACTAAACGGATGCACGCTGTTGGTGCAGTATGGGTTTTTGGAGAACAGAAAACATAGATTTCCATGGTCAAAGAATCGTCTAATCGGCAGGCCACATTTCGTGGCATGGAACATTAGAGACATGTTCGACGTGAAGGCCTTAGAGTCAAACCCCAACCTCATAGAGGTAACTTTGCATTGATATAAATACTATACTTTTATGCATTTAAGATAAAAAAAAACCTATCCAATTGTACTTTGTGATTCAGGAACTTGTACTTGGCAGAGCTTGGCCAATGTCCGCCTTTAATTTGACGCATGAACAATTGGTAGGGAAGCAGGAAAAGCAAAGGCAGCAGGGAAAGGAGGAGGAAACTGGTGGGGATAAGAATGATTCCGAAGGTGAAAATAAGAGTGGTGAGGATGAATCATTAGAGCTTTCAAAACGGGTAAGAATTTTGCATGAAATATAGGATGTTATACTACTAATTACTGGACTACTTCTCCCAGTATTGAAGATTACATGTTCCAGTAATCATAATTACTGGCATTGGTATCGAGATTACTTCCCCCGGTAATCCTGATCACATGCCCCAATAATTCGGATTACTGCCTCCAGTAATTTTGCTTTAATAAATTACTGCCCCCAGTAATCTAGATTTCTTTGGCCATAAATTAATTACTGCCCCAATATTCTAAATTACTGGCACCAATAATCAGATTACTGCCCCCAGCAATCCATTATTATTGTTATACATAGGCTGGAGATTCTCATTACATGTCATATTTTATTTGTGATTACAAGTCCCACAAAAAAAGAAAAACAAGAATATGGCAAAAAATGTGCTCCAAATTGTGGATAATGTTGTCTCCAAGTTGTCTTGACTTATCGACAATAACATCAACGTGGACTTACAAAAGCAGGATCTAATGGGCTATCGAGAAACTATCCATGCCCTCACCAAAAAATGGTTGACGCTATAACAGTGTCGAATAAAAGAATCAAGCTGCTAGAGCGCCAACATGAAAGGAGGCAAGTTGAACTGCGGGTCACAACACCTACAACTCCAAGAGAACAAAATGATCCAATACGACACACTCTAATTCGGGATGATAGGGTTGATGACACAGCGGACGTGGCTGAAGAAAGGGAGGATGAGGTTGTCACAGAGAGGGTCGAAGACTGGGGATGGTCTATAAATGAAGAAGCAGCATTGGCCCGGGACGACTGTAATACCCCGTGTTCTAATTTTCCGCTTAACACTTCTCTTAAGCCCGATTGAGGCCTAATTTCTGTTGGAGTGCTAGTAATGGGTTTTGAGCCCTCCGAACATGATCCGATGCTTCTAACATGTCATGTTAACATATTAAGTTTGTGGAATCAATCGCTTCGTAATTCGGGTGGTCCGGATTGAAATCGAGATCTTGATCTCGTGTTTTTGCTTTACGTGATTTCTTTATTTTTGGCTAACTTTGAAGCCTTGTAACTTCTTCATCTCTTATCCAATTTACTCACCATTACTGCCAGTGTCTAGGTTTCATACCATTCTACAACTTTCGTGTTTTGGCCGAAGTCCAATTCATACTCCTTATTGGTCAAAACAGCGACGGAAGTAGACCGATTAGTAAAATCTGTTCATTTTGCAGCGCTTCGGCAGAGAGCTGTCTTCGGTGAATTTATGGGAATTATATATCCATAATTTGAGGAAACTTCCTCTTAGGAAGTTGTAGATCTTTGAATTAGCTTTCCGTGGACATAAAGATCACCTCAATCGGAGTTCCGAGCAAGAAGTTATGGCAAAAATACGAACAGTGCTCCAGATCGAAAATAGATGTGCTGGCAGTGGACTCCATGATCGATCATGGGGAGACCATGATCGATCATGGTACACCAAAAAGTCGGTTTTGAGCATTTATACGTCATTTTAAGCCCCCTCCTCCCTCATTTTCGAGCCAAAACTTTAGATATGGTTAGAGAGAGGTGAGAGCTCGTTGGAGAGAGTTCGTTGGGAGATTCCTACTCATCTTTCATCACCTACCAAAGATTTAAGCTTCAATCACACAAATCCTCACCCAAAACACTATTTATCATCCCCAACCTTGGTTCCTACCATTGGAGCTTGAGCATGGAGCTAGGGTTTCTCTATTGGACTTCCACGCTTCATCAACTACGCGTTTCGACATCTCTAAGGTGGGAACACTACTAATTAAACTATTTTTCAAATAATTACTTGTTGAATTAGAAGTTTGAAATCAATTTGGGGAAATTTCTTATAAACCCTTGGTTGTGTGCTCATTAAATGGGTTGGGCTAGATTAAGTTGCGATTGGGGGTTGATATCGGTAGATTATCGTTTCTATTGCACGATTGAGCATTTAAACCCATGTTTTAGCTCATATACACAAAAATTTATCATGAACCCATCATGTAGCTACGCGTATGAACTTGACATTGGGTGATTGGGATTTTTGCTTAAAGAATCTTTAATTGTGAGTTATATAGATGATGGATACACATAAATATAACATTAGAAATAAGGGTAGAGAGCTATCTATGAGATTCGTATCAAAAACCCATTAGGGCGGAGCTATAAGCAATAACCTTTGGGTTAATTGCCTTATGTAGAACATTAATAAGACTAGTAATGGGGATATAATATTGGTACATGTTAGGAATGCGATGAACTTGATTTGGAAGGGCATAGATTGTCCCGGCCACAATCATAAAATATTGTAGTGCCGCTAGTGCACCGATTAGGCGAGAAATTCAATAACAAACACCCAGTTTGACAAAATGACATAAGAATATTATGGCTCGGGTTCGATATACATGAAAGTATATATGACATAAGATATTGATCATGAACCGATTGACTATGTACATGATAATAATTATAAAGCGGTAAGGCCTAGGTTGAATGGCCCAGTATCGATGATTATGATGATACAAACCAGTTGGCAATCTAATACTGATAGACTAATGATACTTTGTTGATGATATATGAAAGGTGAACGGGGTACGAGGTGAATTGCATTATTGGCAAATGAAATAACATATACGGTAATGAGCTAAGTGGTTGAGATAATGATGATTATGATAAGTATATAATGGGAAGTTGTATATGGTATTGATACGAATGGCCACATGTGCATTGTGATGTTGCATGTACATATCGGTACATAATTGATAAAATATACATGTATGCATTCATTGTGAGAAATGAATGCCTGTGATGATTATGATTATTTATATGCTCAAGTATGCTATAATGCGATGATTGTGTATTGATCTTTTACATACATGTGTGTATGGGATGATGTGTGGTGGTGTTATATGTATTGCATGGGACGTTGTATAATATATCGATACGAAATGCCATATGTGTGACGATCGATTTGCCTAAAGGCTTATTGCTAGTCCTAGTCCATGATAGGTCCCAGGTTTCGTCTCTAACGATTGAGACTTTAAGTTGGGACAGAGAGCCCCTGGGTGCAAGACCCGAAACCATGCACAAAAACTAACGGGAGGCCCTGCTGCCGCGTGGGTGAAAGGCCACGAAATGCAGACCTGGTTGTACGCTTGGACGACTATCGGTGTTACGATTAAACATTGATAATATAGAAACTAACGAGAGGCACTGCTGCCGCGTGGGTGAAAGGCCACGAAACGTGGATGGAAACGAACGGGAGGCCCTGCTGCCGCGTGGGTGAAAGGCCACGAAATGCAGATCGAATTGGACGACTATCGGTATCTTTGTGATTGTTGAGATTGTGTTAATCACTGAAATACACATGGTATATCATTGAGAATAAAGAAATTATATCCCGAATGACATTTATATGACTCGAATCTAGATGTGATGTGATGTTGATCTTGATAAATGTGATTGCATTATATCTTTTGAATAATGTAAGAATGAATGCGTAGATTATGATACGAATTATAATGCACATAGGGAGGCAGTGACAAGCATAATGAACTAACTAGTAAATGGCAATTATAATTAATGAAATGGTTAGATGGGAGACATCGTACCATGATGATTGGGGTACAGGGTTGATATGCACATTAGTAAGAATTCGGATTTGCATGGCGAATCGTTGGAGGCTAATAAGTCATCAAAGTAATCCTAGAACCCGCCCCTTAGGAGAACGTGTGATCATTAAACGGACGTATATGGAAATTTGTGGGACCGTGAGCAATAACCCGGATAGTTAGCTTCCGACTACAGGAGTAGAATTCCTCAAGAGGCCTGGTATGGAAGTGGGTGTGGGTTGCATTGCATCTCCTTGTCTTTAACTATTATATTAAAGTAAAGTAATTACTTTCTGTAAAAGATACACGTGCTTTCATACCACACTTATATAGTTCCCACTGAGCCCGGATTTGGCTCATCCCATTTTCTAAACAGTTTTGCAGGTTTAGCATTTCGGGTGGCACGTGGTTCACGAATTTAGAGGCCTCTGATGTCCTTAAACCTTTTAGTCCTCATCGAGAAGGATTATATTGTATAATTGATTTTGATCATGTTGTAATGTATATAAACCCTCTTATAATAATTGAATTTTTGTATTAATGTATGAAGGACGTGTAATAAGGCTTATGTAAATGGTTTTCTTATATGTGGGGTGAATTTAAAATATGGATTGCTTTGGGTTGTATTTGTATGAAAATGATTTTAAACTTAACAGGGTGGATCATTGTATAAACGAACTCCACATGCCGAAATTTTAGAAAAATGGATTTTTCTCGGATCATCTTTTATTAGAAGAAAGACTTAAAAAGTTGTGTTTTTAAGTAATTAAACCCGCCGTCGCGCACGGCATCCGTGATTAACCGGGTCTCGGAGGTGAAAATCTCAGAACGGGATTCGGGGAGTCACAACGACGAAGTGGTTAAACAGATTGCTCAAGAGGTGGCCCCCGAACAAAGGGCCATTATGTTGCCGACCCAACATTCAATCAAGAAAAACGCTGAAGTACAAGACAGGGGTGCAACAAGGCAGAGGGAAAGTGAGTCGGCCACTTCAACAATTAGCAGGCCACTTAAGAAAACAAAGGCCCATGGGACCACACAACCATTGCTTATCAATGGGATCGACTGCACAAAGGAACCTTGGCAGACCCTTGACATGAAGATTCAGGAGCATTACCACAGTTTTTGGGACATGAACGAGTAAGTACATATTTTTATCCACAAGTTGTAATTGTAAAACTAATTTAAAAAAGCCATAATAATTGATTTTAATTTGTTATCTTAACAGAGAAATCTACTACCAGGATCCTGAGAACCCGTTCGGCCCCATTATAGAAAAAAATATTATAAAAGACATAATTGAGGGGAGAGATTTGAATAAAGATGTAAGAAGCAATTGAATAATTTGGATTACTGTCAGTTATCATTTTCGATTACCGTGTGTATTTGGATTGCTTGGGCCAATAATAAATATTACTGGACACAGTAATCGTGATTACTGGACACAGTAATCGTGATTACTGGGTCCAGTAATATTAATTACTGGTTCCAGTACTCAGGATTACTGGACCCAGTAATATTAATTACTGGCCCAAGCAATCCATTACTATTTCACTTGTAACTTCTCTAACAAGTTAAGTGCATGTGCAAAATGTTGCATGTTTTGAAGCAGTACATTACCATGATGAAGCAGGAGATAGAACCAAAAAAATGGACAGATTTGGTTTCATCGACTTGGAAGCTTCAGTAAGTAAATCCCCAATAAACAAAAAAATTATAGCGCACGAAGATTTACATTCCCGGATCTAATTCCTATTAACTTTCTTTTTACAGTTTTACTGTATTGCACACCACGAAAAGTTTCCCACGTCCGACAAAGACTTCAGTGGGAACGAGTATGATGTTGCAAAGCTCCTCACGGAACCCCTATGGGAAATATTCACCCACAACAAAATCTTTATTCCATTGCATCACCGGACGAGCAGACATTTCACCTTTCTGATCATAAACAATGATCGGCAGAAAATAACCCACATGAACTCCTCCCTACCCGTAAAGGGTAAAAAGTCAACAACCAAATATTATATCTATATATACTGGCTAGATTATGTGGAGCAAAAATGCAGAGACAGTGGTAAGGCAACAACCAAATATTAAATCTATATATACTGGCCAGATTATGTGTTTTCAATATTAATACCTGACTCCATATATTTACCTTGGCCTTGTAAAAAAATAAATAAAGGCAAACCACATTAAGCATTGGATGAATGACATCTGGCTTGGCGGCCAGTTCCAAACTCAAGCGAGCATTGATCTTGAGGTGTACCGAGAGCAGGTGATTGAACAAGAACAAAACGGCCCAAAGATTATACATAAACGTCTGACCACCAATGAAAAAAGAACAAGGTGGATAATCATGAACAAACAGTTGAAATTTGAGTCATACACCTTTATCGAAGATGTCGACTGCCTACAACAAATGGCAGGATCGTAAGTAACTCGGATATTCATAGCTTATTTATTAGTAATTTTTTTTGGTAAATGATATTGTGGCAGAATAAACCAAAAATTGGTTTTGGTTTTCAGGTTAGATTGTGGTGGGTTCATGCTTCACTTCATGGAATGCTTGGTTAATGGGAAGATACCGTCCCAAAAGGGAGGAACATTTTTCAGGCAGAACATACTCAACAAATTCAGAACCCTTAGACCATCGAAGTGAACCATGTTGTTCTAAATGATTGTGGTCTGTTGATTATGGTGTAAATGATTGTGGATAATTTGTAATCTTTTAACAATTCCCTCTTTTTGTAGTCTAGTTTTTTTTTTTTTTTTTTGGATTACTTCCCTAGTAATGGATTACTTGACCCAGTAATCATGATTGCTGGGTCCAGTAATATTTGATTACTGGATCCAGTAATATTGGATTATTGGATCCAATAATCCTGATTACCGGACTAAGTAATAATGATTACTGGCTCTTGTTCATGATTACTGGGTCAAGGAATCCAATTTTTCACAAGCAACTTGGAAGGATTACGGGCCACGGTAATCCAGTAAACATGTTTTCACAAGATGATTGTGGTTTGTTTATTATGGTGTAAATGATTGTGGATAATTATTGTAATCTTTTAACAATTCCCTCTTTTTGTAGTCTAGTTTTTTTTTTTTTTTTTTGAATTACTTCCCTAGTAATGGATTACTTGACCCAGTAATCATGATTATTGGGTCCAGTAATATTTGATTACCGGATCCAGTAATATTGGATTACTGGATCCTGTAATCCTGACTACCGGACTAAGTAATAATGATTACTGGACCCAGTAATAAATATTACTAGACCCAGTAATAAGGATAACTGGACTCAGTAATAATGAGTACTGGTGCTAGTAATCATGATTACTGGACCCAGTAATCATGATTACTGGGTCAAGGAATACAATTTTTCACAAGCAACTTGGAAGGATTACTGGCCACGGTAATCCAGTAGACATGTTTTCATTAGATGATTGTGATTTGTTGATTATGGTGTAAATGATTGCGGATAATTATTGTAATCTTTTAACAATTCCCTCTTTTTGTAGTCTAGTTTTTTTTTTGTTTTTGCTTGGATTACTTCCATAATAATGGATTACTTGAGCCAGTAATCATGATTACTGGGTCCAATAATATTTGATTACTGGATCCAGTAATCCCGATTACTGGACCCGGTAATAATGATTACTAGTTCCTGTTCATGATTACTGGGTTAAGGAATCCAATTTTTCACAAGCAACTTGGAAGGATTTCTGGCCACGGTAATCCAGTAGACATGTTTTCACAAGATGGTTTGGTTATGATTGAAATCAGGAAGACGTATTAAAATATTAATTACTAATTTTCATTAAAAATTTAAATAAAAAAAAGAAGAACAATATTTAAAAAAAAAAACAAATCAACTACGTTAAAAAAAATACAATATCAATTTTTCTTCTTCTCATTCTCCTTCTTCTTCTTCTTCTTCTTCTTCTTCTTCTTCTTCTTCTTCTTCTTCTTCTTCTTCTTCTCTCTCTCTGCTCCGCCTCTACCATCTCATGGTTCCTCTTCCTCGCTTCCTCAAGCATCGCTCACATCCTCTTCAGGCACTCTTCAACTTTTGCCGATTCAGCTTCCCAAGCCTTCTGCATTTCATCAGCAAAAATATGATTCTGAATGCACATCGCAGTGAAGTTGGATGGAGAGTTTGGAGGAGATGATGTGGATGGAGATTTTGGAGGAGTTGACATGGTGAAGCAAATATGTGAAAGTTGAAAAAAAATGAGATATTTGATGGCTGGTTTGATTTGTGAATGATAATCATGTTTATATAGTAGTCCCTTGGAATACTAAGGGTTGTCACTTTGGATCACATGCATGCATTAATTTCAATTGTTATAATGACGGCCGTAGCAACTTTGGAAACCGAATAGATGCATGCATGCTTTCAGAATTTCAAATTATTGCACCAACTTTGGAAAGCGAAGAGATTACTGGGGCCTTCTCCAATCCAGATTACTGGGCACAATAATCCAAATTGCTGGAGAAGTATTGGATAACTACTGGCCCCAGTAATGGATAATTACTGGCACCAGTAATAGATTACTGATCCAATAATTCATTACTGCATCAGCAACTGGGATTACTGGCCCCTGTTATCCTGTTTACTGGGCAAGCAACTTGGATTACTGGGGTCAGTAATCTGGATTACTTATCCCGAAAATGGATTACTAAACGCATATATGGATTACTGTAGCCAGTAATCTAGAATATTGGGGCAAGTAATCTAGATTATTGGACCCAGTAATTATAGAATTGGTTTCTTTCATATTTTAAAAATGAAAAATAACATGCAAATAAACCACAGAGGCATGGAAACAAATACAAACTGCGAACCCAAATTCATTTTTACCTTCATCTTCGTCTGATTTATAGGAACATATAGAACATCAATTGTAGTCATCGTCATCATCCTGGTCCTTCTCTCTATCTTCGTCTTCATCGCCGCTTAAGAGATCATTGTTATACCATTTTACATCGTCTGAGTCGTAATTCTTGTCATAATCGTCATCCTCTTCGGAGTCTTCATCATCGGGAATATCTATCCGTGGTACTGAACTGAAGTCGATATATAACGTAGATATGGGAATACTTATCGCATCAGGTTCTTGACAGGGTTCTTGTACTTCATACAGTGGAGTGGCGGTTGCATCCCTTGCAAGTGTGGTCTCACTGTACGTACCCCTATGTGACACCAAGTGGACGATTTTCAATCACTCACCAGCCGATGATCATACTTTGTGCTAGAAAAATTATCAGGGTCAGTGTTGTACCATTTACACATGAACAATACAACTGGCATGTCTTCCGCATATCTCAGTTCAACAGCAGCCTGCAGAATCCCAAAATATGTGATGTCACCGGCCATTACCATCACTCCACTGTTTTGAGTCTTTTTGATCTGGTCTCGTTGATCACACACATACTTGACACTGTTTACGTCACACCGTGAATAAATGGTGCAACGCATATGCTTAGATGCTAAAATATGCACCTCCCAGTTATATGTAGAAGCACCTTTACTATGTAGATCGTGCATCTGCATAACAAAATATATGGAACATTAGTCAAATGCATGCGACGTAACAAGTCAGCTAAGGTTGAATGTTTACCCATTTAGGGAAATGGTCAAGAAAAGACGCAATACACTCCTCATCAGTCCTGTTTGGAGCTAGATCAGCAAACTGATCTCGGTGAATGTCTATATACCATTGTGCTTCGGTACAGTTCTCCATCACACACCAGTGAGCCGTCGCCATTTGTGCTCTCCTCAGGTCGGCGGTCCTAACGCAACCACTTGGCTTCACGAGATCGAAAACAACTGAGATGTTCCATCGAGGTGCCTCTGGAATGATTTCATCACTCGCGTTAGGATCATCGAGATAGTTATTGATGTAAGTCACACACTCATGCATGATATTCCGCTCAGCAATACACCCATCTGGGTAACGCTTGTTTCCGACACCTTTCTTGAATTTACCGAGCTGCCTATAAAATTGTATAGTTATATACTAGGGATATATATAATTATAAATAATGAAAAATAATTCATACCTTTCAGTGGAAAACATCCAAGTATAATGTACGTGACCAGTGAGCAGGACCTGTTCGGGTAGGTGGATGCAGAGATGGACCATGATGGTAAAGAAAGTTGGCGAAAAGATCATCTCTAGCTTGTAGAGAATCATGACAATATCGCTTTGCATCTGGCGGACATCTGTAGACACCCCGATCCGTGACCCCCGCAAGAACCCTAACAACCGTCGAGAACTGCTGTTTTAGAGTCCGGAACTCACCCGAACACACCGAAACTGCCCCGAAAGAGTTCGATGGCCAAACAAACATGTTTTAAAGAGAAATGTCGCGCGACATACCCACTTTCCAGGAACATGTCGCGCGACATACTGCCAAATGTCGCGCGACATATACCTTTTCGGCACTATAAATAGGCCATCACCCCCAAGGGTTTGAGGACACCAACAACAAAGCAAAAAACAGCAATTTTAGAGTAGGATTGCGGGTTTATGATCTGATTTTATGATCTGATTTTCTGATCTTTCGTCTAGTATTTTCTACTATCGTCTTATTTCTGAAGAATTATCGAATCTATTCTCGACACTCGACGTGTCCAGTCTCGGGAATCGAATTCTCGGAAATATCTGAAGAAGGAGAAGATTATTATCGCCGGAGATCTCTCTGCCGTATTATATTCTCTTTCTTATTATTATTCTCGATCCCCGTCCTGGTAAGCGAAGTGGCAACATGGTTGTGCTAGGTTTCTAACGCGCCCGAAAATCAAGTTTGTCTATGTACTTGTTTTATTTATGTTGTTTTGTCCACGTTTTATTTGAATAAACTTATTGCCAAGTTATAAATAGTCTACCGTCTTCAAAACAAAAGACCCCGATAAAACTATTTGCAAAACCAGAAGAATAAGTAGACTATCGTCCGAATAAAATTCTGTTTTCAAAACCCGGACTAATAAGACTTATCTAGGAATTAAATCAACATATCCTGTCTTCTCTATAGACTGCGATGCATCTGATAACTCTCCTCAAAGAGTTCTAGTTCCATATTAAATCAGTCCCGATATAGATCCGAACTTTTACAAAACTAATCACAACACGAGAAAACCGTCATTATCTGAGAAAATAATACGGGACACTCTTTCAACATAAAAGGTTTTGTCATTTGTATTTACATCTTTCAATGATAAAACATCGGATCTCGGAACACAAAGGTTTCTATCCCTTTCCCGTTTTCCCCCAAAAATTAGGGTTTTCATTCAAAAAGTAGTAGACTGTCAGTAAAAGCATCCAAGTTTTTCAACATAGAATAAACATATAAAGACCACTAGAGACCGAAAGGGCGGAATGGGTGCTTAACACCTTCCCAAACCGTAATATAGTTCCCGAACCCTATAGAATCCTGGTTTCGTAGACAAACGTGTAAAGAAAGGCTTATCTGTAGCCTTTTCTCTTACACAACCTTTTTTGTCTGTTTTCTCGTAAAACGTACTGGCGACTCTGAACGAACCCCCTTTGCATCTAGAATAGACATAGGGACACCTGATATGAATTATCACACAAACTCCGAGCAAATGGAACGACGGGATCCGTTCCGACGTTTCAGACCACCACGAACGGGGACGAGACCCGGGGGTCGCATTTGCGGATTCTCACAACATCAGACTTCCTCAACTCTCGAGCGCATATCATCTTGAAGAATCTGGATAACTCTACTAGCGCGTCGACTACGCGACTTCCCAAATATGGCCGGATGACCACCGGAAGAACACGCTGAAGCATGACATGGCAATCGTGCGTCTTCAGTCCGTAGAACTTTTTATCAAAAACTTTGACCTTATTCTTTAGGCTTTCGCATAACCTCTTGGATACTTAACAGCAGTAATATAATCAAATACAGCTCTTTGATCCCTAGGCCGAATTATGTAATCAGCTTGAGGCAGCAACACTTTGCCTGACGGCCCTTTCTTCGCCCAGAGCTTGCTTTGTATGCCCATCTTCTATAGAGTTGCGCGAGATTTTGCATCATCCTTAGTCTTTCCATCAAGACTTAAAACAGTGCCAAAGACGTTATCGCAGATGTTGTTTTTGATGTGCATGACATCTAATGCATGTCTCACACTAGATGTAGTCCAGTAAGGCAGCTCCCAGAATATACTGACGTGAGTCCAACAGAGTCTCTTTTTAGGTGCCTAAAAATGTGGATGCAAACTAATTGAAACTTAATTGAAATTAAAAACTCAGTACAACATCATGTATTAAGAGGCGTACCTGTTTAAAGTTGTTATGTGGATGCGTCGATTGAAGAGGGTATGAATGCTTAATGGTCGCTTCATAAACCTGTCTTGCAGACATAATTGGTGGGGCAGTTCTTAACTCTTGCTTACCATTAAACGTTGCCGGCTACGTCCGATAGTGGTGATCTAAGGGCAGCCATCTACGTGCACCTTGGTACAACATTCTTCCATTATTGTGCACTGCATCAATATCGTCCAAACATATGGGACATGCCTTGTACCCTTTCATCTGAATGCCTCCAAACATCCCTAATCTTGGGAAGTCGCTTATGGTCCACATCACGGCTGCCCTCATGTTGAATGCCTCTTCACTGTATCAATCCCAAGTCGGCACCCCCGTCTCCCACAACATTTTAAACTCCTCGATCATTGGCCTCATAAACACATTGAGACACTTTCCTGGAGACTTGGGGCCGGATACAAACATCACTAGCATGTTAAACTCCTTCATACACAATGATGGAGGCAAATTATAAGGAATCATAATAACAGGCCAAGCGCTGTACGGAACGACCGTAGTCCCATAAGGACTGAACCCGTTGGACGCTAGAGCGAGGCACACGTTTCTGAATTCGGACGTAAATTACGGATGTAACCTGAAAATGGCAAGACAAAATTCAATACTAGAATATATAATAAATTATTAATTATTTTATATATATATACACAAATACAAACTGTAAACATATATTTCACCTGTCGAAATCCTTCCATACTTCCCCATCCGCTGGGTGTCTCAGAAATTCAGGATATTTCACCTGTTCTTTCGCCGTGCCACCACATTTCCTTTGCAGTGCGTTCGGACATGTATAGACGCTGCAACCTTGGTGCCAAAGGGAAGTACTGAACAGTCTTTCGGGCAATCCACTTACCACTGCATGTATCATCTTCTTCCTATCTCGACTCACCGCAAATGGGACATTGATCTAGATGTGCACCCTCTTTGTAAAACAAGAAGCAACCGTAGTAACAAGCATGGATCACCTCACTTATTGAAGGTCTTCTTTGCAGCTGCGTATGAGTCTGGGTATTTGTTGCCATCGGGTAACAGATAATTCATTTCCGCAACCCACTTATTGAAGGCCGTGTCCGTCATATTGCAACCCTGCTTCAACTCCAACGCTCTAAGCATAGAGCATAACGCAGTCACTTTACAACGCTTATACAGCAGAGTCATTGCTTCGTCCAATATACGCTAATATAACATCATATTTTCTTTGACAACTGGATCCGCCTGAAATACAGTGTCAACACTAGGGGGATCGTACGATTTATAGAATGGAAAAGCATCTTGCACGAACGCCACAGTTGGGTTACTACAATGATCGACATTGTTACTCGAAGAAGCCGTGTACTGTTGTTTTTCTCACACTTCACCGTGTAAGTACCATAAGGTATATAATGGCATTATACCGTTACTTGTCAAGTGGGCGTATATGTCATCCAAGCTGAGCCGTGTGCCGATGTTGTAACACCGTTTATAAGGACATGGATACAATCCCGTCGCACTGTTATCATTCTCTCGTACAAACGTGCAGAAATTCATTACCCCTACAATGAATTGCATTGAACCTCTTGAGCATTTCATCCAAGATTTATCCATTTTCACTGCCATATAACATATATATTTTAAACAATAAATATATATTTTCAACAATAAACATATATTTTCAAATATAGAAATCTACAAATCTATACTAAAATATTAGCATCCACTATCAATAATACAAACTAAGAGAGCAAATAGGGGCAGCAACTAACAGCAAGACCATATATTCAACAAAAATATACATTTTCTACACAAATCTCAACGTATTTTAAACAATTAATATATATTCTCAAATCTACAAATCTACAAATTTATACTAAAATATTTGTATCCACTATCAAAAATATTAACCAACAGATCAAATAGGGTCAACAACTAACAACAAAATCATATATTCAACAACAAATGTACATTTTCTACACAAATCTCAACATATATATAAATAGAAAAATTACTTAAAAATTAATATTAATAAGAGATAAACTATCTAAAGATCAAAAAACCTTTCACGAGGGGAATGTTGTTGATTTACAGTTTCAAATCACCAAAATCGCCCAAAAATCAGACCAAAACCTTCAAGTGTCGCCTGAAGTACAACAAAATCCGCATGCCAGAAAGGGTATACTCTGATTCAAGTATCTTGAGATTCACCCGAAAGTTGTGAATCGTTGTCTTCTTATCGTCCCAGTATTTTTGCGGACAAGAATCCCGGGACGAGAGGGTCTGTGAACACCCCAATCCACGACTCTCGTGCGAATACTGATTTTCTTTTAAAGCAATCATCCTGCATTTAATCATGAGTCATCATGCATGTAGAAAGACTGATAGGAAAGACTCCGATTTCGGACGCGTTGGGAGTCTAAGATAACCTTTATTGCCTCTTCGCTTACTAGGATGGGGATCGACCTGTGCTTTTCCGAGTGTTCCTGTGCTTTTTTGTGAGCCAGCCGCACCCCCCTGTCGCACGCCCAACCGTACGGCTACCTGGCAACCGTACGGCTACCTGGCAACCGTACGGCTACCTGGCAACCGTACGGTTGGCAACTCCTAACTGCACCCCCTAACCGCACCCCCTAGCTGCACGCCCAACCGTACGGCTACCTGCCAGCCGTACGGCTAGCACACCCCTGTCGCACGCCCTAGCCGCACCCCATGCGGCTACCCCTGCGGTTGGCCTCTTTTGGAGCGTTTTTGGCGAAATTTTTGCTATAAATAGGACCCTTGGGATCCCATTTTGGGATCATCAACATTCAATAGTATTTTTAGTAAGTAGGAACTCTGTCAAAGTCTTTAGAGAGTCAATTTTAGAGAAATTCTGAGAGAAAGTTAGTGAGAGAGAGAGAAGGCTAGTGAGAAGAAGTTAGTGAGAGAAAGCTTTAGAGAGAGAAAGTTCTAGAGAGAGAAGGACACAAGCAAAGCGATCAAGACAAGGTTCTTATTTCTTCTTCAGGCGCGTCAAGTACGTCATTCTGCCACTCCACCAATTTTAATACCGTATTTGAATTCAGTTTTAATACAGAAAATTAGATAACTTGCAAAGAAGTTCACTGCTTTCAAAATAAATCCTTTCTAAATCTTACAAGAAAACTAAAACCCGTTTTGACACGCTTTCAAAACAAAACAAAAATACAAAACAGTTTCCAAAGAAAGGAACTACGAGACTCTGATTTCATTCTACGAATGAATACGTAGGCGCTCGCAAAGCTCGAGTCTGATTTCAAAATATTGTTTTAAACTGAATTTATCCGAAAGGACTATTCTGAAAACCATTTGAACTACTTGCAAGATATCTAAGATAGGAATTAGATACATGATCCATTAAGAGACCGAAAGGGCGAATTGGGTGCCTAACACCTTCCCAATTCGTAACGTAGTTCCCGAACCCTAGCAAAGTCAATTTTCAAAATAAATCTCTGGTTTCAAACGTATGAAAGATAGTTCCTTTTCGAATTATCCTTCGTACGATCTTTTGTTTGTTTTCTCGTAAAACAAACTGGCGACTCTACAAAACAAGATTTCAAATAGAACCGAGAAGGAGGACTGCCTCCTCTAGGGTCGCGCGGGGGTCTGGATTCTCACAGTAATATATTGAATACGTCATCCAATCTACCGACTGGTGTAGTGATTATAAAACCGCATATTTTTAGAAATTTATTTATTTTAAAAAAAAATTTAAGGACTTAGAATTTGATATTCAAATGATTTTGATTTGGATTTTGGATCGTTGACAACTTGTGATAATTATTCATTGTATCTATTTATAGTTAATTATTCTTTTGTTTGAATTTTAAATTACAAATATGGATATATTGCATATTATTATAGGAAAATTATTTTGGTTTTTTTGTTACCTAAAGCTTTGGTGTAACTAATATCATTTTATTATTTTCCTTCTTTTATTTATCTTTATTGCTTTAATTAAGTGGAGAGCATTTTAGAATCTTGTTTATTATTATTTAAAGACAATTAGACAAAAGGGGGAGGAGGAAAGAAGAAAAAAATAAAATAAATAAAGTGTGCCGAGAGTGGAGAAAGAATGAAGGAAGAAATAAAAGAAAATGCAAGACGTGAGGGAAGTGGAGTCTGCCAAGACTTAAAGGAGGTGGGAAAAAGAATTATGCGGCACAATTTATTTTTATTGATAATTTGAGGTAGGGAAGTAATACCTTGTTGAGTCGCTATTTAATTTTATGATATCCTAATTTTATTTATTTGAATAAATCGGTACATGCTACGTGTCTTTGTGATAATATATCATTGTTTTATTTTGTTGTCAAACAAACACCTACGTGAAATTCAATTTATTTTCTTTCATTTTACTCTATGAAGCATGTACACAATATGAGAATTGCGTTTCAACACGATACGCGGTTTGCAATTTTTTCAAAATGTAGGATACAACACGTGGGAATATTTTCTTATACATGCAATAAACATAAATAAAGCATAAAACATACATAGATCAAATTGTTCCCTATAATAATAATAATAAGAGAGAAAAAAGGGGGAATCTTCAATATCACTAAGTTGACTCAACGTCAACCGTTTTCAACATCCTCAGTTACATCCCCCAAATATATAAAGATGACAATCATAATCAACTCAATAGACTAAGCTTATTTTTCTTTCAATTTTTATTTAAAGCCACAATATTTTAAGTTATTTTACTTTGACCCATTTTTAAGTTTAAAACTTAATAAAAAGACACCTCCAGCATGTCGGGATTCACGTGTCGAGATTGAAAAAAAAAAAAAATCAACCCAATGCTCTATGATTCCCGTACCATCCACGTATTGGGGCGTATTAGACATGTATTGGGTAGGATTCGTGGCCTCTGGGAGAGTATTCGCACTTCATAGACTTTACCTCACTTTTCTCGAAATCACTTTCTTGTACAACATTTCTCACAATCAAATGGACACTTAGGCTCTAATGGACAATTAAGCTCTCTTTGATAATTAGATAAAAATAGAAACAAAAACAATATATTTTGGTGAGAAGTTGGAAAATAAAGAAGGATGGAGGACATATACTAAAAAACTCTCACCACATCCCTCAACTTATTTTTCATCTTCTCACCCAAATTAATTGTTTTCCTTATCATTTTATTTATTATTGTTATATATATTTTTATGTTATTTAATTAGTATTAAATCACGTTAGTTTTGTGATTTCCTTAAGTTATGATTGAGTCACTATCACCCTTATTCTCTGTATAGTTAAATAAAAATCATAAATGGCTCTTAACTATTATTGAGCAAGAATTACAAAATTCCTCTAAACTCAAATTACATTTAATATGTATGATTCTAAAACTTCGGATTTACTTACTTGACATCTTAACGCGAAAGGGTTGAATAATATATATATATATTGACCGCATCAAGCTAATATATATAGTTTTTTTGTTTGTTTCTTTAGTTACCATTTTTATTGATGATTGACATGTCTTTCTAATCTACAGGCATGAAGCAAAATGAATCGATATTGTTGTCAAAGAGATTCGGAGTAAATTGCCACACACAATTTCAAGCGTAGATGAGCCTCTAGTTGGAATGAAGTGTCGTATAGAAGAGGTAACTTCATTGTTGGATGTATAGTCGAATGTTGTTCGCACTGTTGGCATATGGGGATTGAGTGGAATAGGTAAAACAACTTTAGCAAGAGCCGTTTTCGATAAAATTTCACATCAGTTTGAAGTTGCTTGTTTCTTCATAATGTTGGAGAAGTTTCAAGGAAGGATGGTCTCGAACGTTTGCATGAGCAACTTCTTTCCCAAACCTTAATGGCAGATGATTTGCAGATAATGAATGTTTATGAAGGAATCAATATAAGCAAAAGACTGCGCTTTAAATGTGTTCTTATCGTTCTTGATGATATTGATCATTTAGACCAATTAGAAGTGTTAGCTGGAACGAATTGCTTGTTTGGTCCCCGGAGTAGAATTATCATAACAACAAGGGATAGACATTTGCTTGTTGCACAAGGAGTGGATGGAACATATGAGGCGAGATTAATTATTGAATGATGGTGAAGCTATTCAGCTTTTCAGTTGGAATGCCTTTAAGGATATTCGTCCTACAGATGATTTCGTGGGCCTTTCAGATCAAGTAATACACTTTGCTGGTGGCCTTCCTTTAGCTCTTAAAGTATTGGGTTCCACGCTATGTGGTGAAAACTTTGCTTTTTGGAAAGCTTCATTGGAAAAACTAAGCAAAGAAGGTCCGGATGGGGATATTCTTAAAAAACTTAAAATAAGTTTTGATGGTTTAGACAAAAACGAGCAGGAAACCTTCCTTGATATTGCATGTTTCTTCAAAGGACATGAGAAAGAACATGTATTAAGAATACTCGACAGTTGTGGTTTTTACCCGGATTATTCTATACCTATTCTCATTCATAGATCGTTAATATATGTTTAAAAAAAATGAACTTTGCATGCACCAATTGATACGAAAAATGGGTCGGCATATTGATCGTGAGAACCCTAGAAGGTTGTGGCTTACCGATGACATAGTACGTGTATTAAAAAGCAGCATGGTGAGAAGTTCTTCAAACTACAAGCTTCCACCTTCATTTGAATTGTAATTAAGAAGAAGATATGTATATGTATAACGTATATATTTCTTTAATTTATTAATGATTGTATATGCTCTATTTCTTGGTTGTTAGGGTACAAAAAACATTGAAGGCATATTACTGCATCCCCAACGTGAACGGACACTCATACACATCGGGACCGAAGCCTTTAGAGAGATGCACAAACTAAGGCTATTGGAAGTTCATAATGTTCAGACTCCTTGAGTTCTAGAATATCTTTTGAGCCAGATACGGTGGCTTATTTGGGATGAATTTCCTTCAAAGTCACTGCCACCAAGGTTTGAAGCAGACAATCTTGTTGAACTTTAATTGAATCGCAGCAGCATAGAACGACCTTGGAGGGAGGGAAAGGTAAAGTTTTCAATTACACTCGTTTAAAGATACAATAATTTCAACCTTACTAGCGGCTAATAATTAAACTCATTACAATTTAATTCATCGATTATTTGAATATGTAACAGTAAGGAACTCTAGCATGAATTTGCTATGTTGATTATATTTTGAAAAAGAAATTGGACTCCAAATTTAGGACATTATAAAAAAGGACTAGTGGATTTTAAATTCATAATGGATTAGTTGTCATGAAAATAACAAAAGATAAAGATAAAAAGTATCAACAACTTGGGCTAGTAAATTCGGCCACTGTGATCACTAAAATGCATGAGACTCACTGTTTATTGTTTTCACTCAACTACTTTTTAGTACAAGCTAATTAATTAAATGCACCAGACCCATGGTTAATTAATCAAATTCAACAGTAGCTTTTCCTTTGTTGTTCCTAACAGATGATGGAGAATTTGAAGCACCTCGACCTTTCTAATTGTCGAAAGCTAACCAAGACTCCAGATTTTACATGGACCCCAAACCTTAAGCAACTGATTCTTCGATGGTGTGAAAATTTGGTAGAGGTTCACAGGTCTGTTGGATTTCTCAAAAGGCTTGCATGCTTAAATTTATACAGCTCTAGTAATCTTAAAAGCCTTCCAAATAGTATCCAATCGGAATCTCTTGAGACTTTCAAGCTGAGTGGCTGCAACAAAAACAAAAAGTTCCCTGAGATTTCTGTGATTATGGAACATTTATCAGAACTTTGTTTGGAAAGAACTGCTATAAGAGAGCTTCCCTCGTCAATTGAAAACCTCCCCAACCTTGTTTTGATACGTTTAACCAGCTGCCAAAATTTAGCAAATCTTCCGAGTACCTTTTGTAAGTTGAAACATTTGAAAAAACTCTCTCTTAAATTACTCAATATTTGACAAATTACCAGAGGATCTGGGATACTTGGAATCATTAGAAGAGCTTCATGTTGTGAATGTGGGAACAATAACCAAGTCCCAAATCCACCAATAAACTCGAGAAATCCCTTTCAGGAATTTCCATAAACACTTGGCGGGCGGAAACCGTCAAGCAATCGGATCTTGGCTCAAACCAAGAATAGCCAACACAATCACAAGCAACAATAGATAAAAGATAAAGAATAACAAGAATGAAGTGCAAAGCAAAGAGGAAAAAACACACCGAGATAATGTGGAACCCTTCGGGTCTTCCACTTGAAAGGCGAGCAACTTTTATTGATCAACCAAGAATTTACACCAACTCTCTCTCAATAATCCTTACTCAAATCAATGGAATAATCCTCCAAAGATTACCCTCTCAACCTTTAGCTAAACCCTAGCTAACCTCTCACAAGAAATACCACTCTTGTAAGAACAAGTCTCTCCTTCTCACTCTTGCAATTGCAACACTCTTACAAGTCTTAACAAAATAGAAATAAGCCTTCTTATTTATACCAAGTGAGAAAATAAGACAATAACCTTACACCCGCCCAAGTGCAAAAACGATTTTGCACTTCATTATGGGTGTTCTGTCTAGTGCAAAATCGATTTTGCACTCAGCTGCAAATGCACTGCCTGCTGCAAAAACGGTTTTGCAGTGGTGCAAAATCCGTTTTGCACTTTCATTGCTTGCATGAATTACAAGCCAAACATAACACTTCATCTGCAAGGAATTGCAATTAAAGAGGTACCCTCATCAATTGAACACCTCAGCAGGCTTGTTTATCTAAGTCTGGTTGACTGCAAGAATCTTCTTAGTCTTCCGAGTGCCATTTGTAAGTTGAAACGATTGGAGTATCTCTCTCTGTCTGAGTGCTCAGAAGTTGAAACATTACCTAAGGAGCTTGGGAGTTTGGGATGTCTAAAGTAGCTTCATTTGGATGGAACTGCTATTACAGAACTACCACTTTCCATTGGAGGTTTGAATAATCTCAGTTTGATATCATTCCGCAATCGCCCTCAATCAAGTACTTCACCTCTTCAGTTTTTGTTTCCCTTGAAGAGAAAACGGCAAGAAGACTCCATGAGGAGTTTGGTGTTGCTTTCTGTATTGGATTTACATTCGCTACGCTATCTAGATCTCAGCCGTTTCAATTTGTTTGATGGAGCATTCCCCGGTGATCTTGAGTCGATGTGCTCTTTGGAAACGTTATATCTCAATTCAAACTATTTTACCAATATACCAAGCCTCAGTCAACTTTCTCAACTTTCAAACCTTTACTTGGATGATTGCGAAATACTTTATGCACTCCCGGAGCATCCATCAAGTATAAAAGTATTGAGTGCAAATGATTGTCAGTCATTGAGATTCTTTGCAGATCAATTTACCAACAACTACAAACTGCACCGTGTCTCATTCAGAAATTGCTTGCAACTGCTCAAGGAGGTGGCCAATGGAGAGAGAAAGAATATAGCTAGTACCATGTGGCAGCATATGATTCAGGTCTCTATTTCCATGTACATGTATAATTTTATTTTAATTTTTTTAGGTGTCAGTGTACAATGTACACATAAATTAATAAGTATCAACTACCAACTGAACGGACGGCTTGATTATCTTGGTACGTACAGGGAAGTCAGGTTGAGCGGAGTTCAATAAGCATTTTACTTCCAGGAAGAGAAATTCCAGAGTGGTTCTGCAAGCAGACTACGGGGACTTCAATTTCATTGAAGCTTCCTCCAAATTGGTCTCATGATAATTTCGAGGGATTTGGGTTTTGTGTAGCTTTTGACCCAACATACAAAGCATTTTTCGGCAGACCAAAAAACTACGTTTGTGTTTTCGTAGAAGTCAGAACCTGTAGTAATAGCGGATACAGTCTCCCTGCGTCTCCATACTTTGTAATAGGGGAAGACCAAAATAATAGCATGGAGCATGTGTGGCTGCTCAACAAACCTTTTTTCTACGGGCACGATTTTTGTGACCGGAATAATTGGTGTGAAATTGAGTTTTCTATTAAATATTCAAGCCCAAACGCTGCTGTGGTGACAAAATGGGGAGTGGGTCTAGTTCCCAATTCCGGAGGAGTATATATCGAACCATGTGATGAGGACGATGACAATGTGGTGTGATGGTTCAACATATATATATATATACAAGCAGCAGATTCATGTCAGGTTAGCTTCCTCCTTCGCGAAATTCATGATCACTCTTTTTAATTTAGCTCCACTTCAAATTTTTTATTTTTTTTTGAGAGCAGCTCTAGCTACTTCATTTCTTATCAAAAGTATATATCTATATATATTATGTATAAAAGTACGAATAAATTAAATATTTTTTTTTTGTGAAGACAAATATGCCTCTTGATTTTATACGAAAGATTTTAAGATTTACATTAAATAAAAATAAAATAGTATAACTCTATATATTTTTATATTAGTATTCCAAACAAGATTCAAATTCTACTCTATTTTGCTAAAATAATTAAACAAAAATTTTAATCTAGATTTACATTAAATAAAATATTATAAGACTATAAATATATAACTCCATATATTTTTATATTAGTATTTGTGGTCCGCATAAATTTAAACTCTACTTTATTTGGCTAAAATAATTAAACAAATTATAATTTGCGTTAAATTATGTGTTCTGTGTAGGACTTCTATATAACTTGATTACAAATTTCCCAAGAAGTAAGCTATTTAATCGATGATATTAAAATTACAAGGCTTTTAGGACGGTAAAAAAAAATCAAATGAATTTTACACTTGATACTATGTGTTTGTTTATTTGTTATTATTTTTATTTCATATTAATTATTCAATTCTTAATTATATATATTTTTATTAATGGATTTAATGATATTATAGATAAGCTGAATTGTATAAGAGAAAAGAAAAAAAGAGAAAAGAGATAATATGAGAGTTGTATTGATAATTGTGTTATTACAAAGACTCCCAAAGTAGGTATATATGGAAGTCAAACTAAACCCTAAGATAACATGCAATAAATAAAGAAAAGTAAAGGAAATAAATAATTAAGAAAAAACTCCATAAATAAAATATCCTATATATAATATGTTTTGGCTGAGATAAACAAATTAAAGCTAGAAAGGATAGCACAACCACTGAGTAGAGTACCATATCTTTGTTGCGAATCATCATCAAAAGTCGTCAACACCTAAAACCACAGCCATATAAATTAACACCGCATATTAGTGTACTTTTAAATACCACACAACAAGTACATCATCCATCACACATATACTAAGCCGCATCACGACTTTAACACAACATGCCGTCACTACGACACCAACACACTAATAAAAGCAATTTAATCACTCATCTATAATTCAAATCAGGATTTTTATTGTTCAATAATGGAAACCACTAACTTTAAAGATCGTATGGTTGAAAATAGTGTAAGGGGATAAAACAATTCAAAAATAAGCTTGGCTTAATACAAGTACTTTTACATTTTTGTTATTCTTTTTGTCCTTTAATTTTCACATCTAAATAATCTTCTCTCTCCGAGAGGACAACTCCCCCTTTCTCAGTTCTCTCTCCAAACTTATCCTCCCTACCCACAGTACACAACTACCATCTCTCACATCATTTTGCCCATTTTGACAATTAAGAGGCCTTTCTCTATCCCCTCAATTTCTCTTCCATTTTTGTGTTGGGGGTGGTGGGTTTATTTTCTTTTTAAAAATTTAGAAAAAAATGTAAAGAAGCGCTTGCCAGATCTGCATAGAGAGAAAAATTGGCGATGGAGAGCATGAGAGATAAGACGTGTTTGTTAAAAAAAAATTAATAATAAAAAAAATGTGATTATGTTGATAAGACGTGTTTTTTAAATATTTTTTCATTTTAATCTAGATATCTGTGTATATAAAAAAATGTGTATATATATTGGAGTTTTTTTTCCAAACTAAGCCACTTTTCATCATATTTGTCAAATTAATACACTTTTTAAAATAGTGATTCCACTTAAAATAGTGATTCAAAATCACTACTTTTTCATTAAAATAGTGATTCGAAATCCCTTTTTTAAAAGTGTGCTAGTTTGGCAAATATGTTGAAAAGTGGCTTAATTTAACAAATAACTTTAAAAAGTGATCTATTTAGGCAAAAAAAAAAACTCTATATATTGTGTGGTGAGTGTATTGACTGTAAAAGTATAAGTTATTCCCTTTGATGTGAATTTTAATATATTTAATTAATCATGTGCTGGAAAAATGAATATAACTACTAATTAAGACACATCTTAAATATAAAATTAAAATTAAAATTATATTATTTTGAATTTTCTTTGGTAAGTTTTTGGATCTCTTGGGCCTTCCTTTCTTATTGAATATTTAAGCATTTTCTCTTCTTAAATATTTATTATTCTTGGGGTTTTTTTTTTTACTTTTGAATATATATTATTTTAAAGAAAATAGTTCATTAGTTATATACCGAACTAATAAAAATACAATGAGTGTATTAATTGGTTTTTGTCGGTTTTATACATCAAAAAAATCAACAACAGTACCAACCTACTTCGGTCATCCGATTTCTTAACTGAACCAAACCGAAAAGCTTAAAAACCACTCGGTTCGGACCGGTTCATTTTGATTTTTTGCACACCCCTAGCCAAGTCCCTTATTATAATTTATCACTAAGAAAATTGATGAATAATTTCAACGATAATGTCAAAGGCATCATCGCATCATCATTCGAGATTTTTATTTTAAGACTCGACATTGAAGAAGATTTTTAATACCATTTATTTAAACATGCTTATCTGTATATCCATGTTCTTGATAGATCCATTTTATATTTGCATTGGAGATCACTCTTTATCACAAGTGATCTAATTTTATATTTTTATAATATTATGCTTTGAATGTGCAGTTCTATAAAATTCAAGGAGTGGAACAGATTGTGAACTAGCAAGAGATGAGGAAGACCAAGGAGCAATTACGTTTAGGTATCAGTCTCCTTCTCTTCCTCTTCCTTCTCTTTAAACTACCCGAATTTATCTACCACTTGTATAATAATAATGAATAAAAACTCTACTACAGATTTTGTACTTGAACTATATATTTTGTGCTTGGGTTAGTGATTTGGAAGTTATAAATTTTTTGATGTAGACCAATTTATGTAATTGATTGATTTATATTGAAGTCTGAGGTCAAACAACTAATTGAGAGCTCAATTAATATGGACTGGGTTGTATGTTTTGGCTTCATTCTAAAAATTTTGGTTTGTATATGTGTGTGAGTACCATTGTTATTATTATTATTGTTGTTATTGTAGGTGGTATGAATCTGACTAAGCCCAAATAAAATTGAATTGGCCTAAATCAGTAGAGTCGATAACCAGATGTAGCAAAGGTGACGATAATGAATAGTAAATTAACAATAATGAGAGAATGATTTTTGTTTGTGTGGGTAGGTTCCTCCGGTGGTTGTTATTCCCAGTCCGGCAGTACGTCCTCCCTAAGTGTGTGTTTGTGTTCTTCACTAAGCTCTAATGGCTAAAAGGGTGCTCTTACAATGGAGGTGGTTAAGCTTTTGAGAGAGAAAGTATAAAGAGAATGCTGTGCAAAAGTAAATTCACTGATCCTCTGCTATGGGTTTATCTTATCCTATTTATACAATTTAGATAGGGTTTGGTGAGATAGGAAATTACTATAAAGGGTAAACTTGATCACTACTCCAAAATTACAAGTGTCCACAAGTCTGTTCATATTGACTGAAGTGACTATTTCCCATTGTTCATTCTTCAGCTCAACTACCTCTTATCCACAGCTTGGTAAGGGATGGTCGGACTGACCTCCTCGTATTCGATCAATAAGAAGCTCTATATATCTCTCATCGGTCAAAAGACAATGCAGCCGACCAAGGGCTCTCACCCCAAGGTAGGCCCACAACCTGCGCGTTGGGTTTGGGCTAAGGCCCATGTTGTGAGAATCCAGATCTCCGACCCGTCCTTCTCGGGGTTTCTTGTTTTGAATAAAAAACTTGTTTTGTAGAGTCACCAGTTTGTTTTACGAGAAAACAAACAAAAGATTGTATAAAAGACAATTCAACAATGAACTATCTTTCATACGTTTGAAACCAGAGATTGATTGTAACTTGACTTTGCTAGGGTTCGGGAACTACGTTACGAATTAGGAAGGTGTTAAGCACCCAATTCGCCCTTTCGGTCTCTTAATGGATCATGTATTCAATTCATATCTTAGATATCTTGCAAGTATTTTGAATCGTTTCCAAAATAAACCTTTCGGGTGAATTTGATTTAAAACAGTATTTTTGAAATCAAACTTGAGCTTTGCGAGCGCCTACGTATTCATTCGTAGAATGAAATTAGAGTCTCGTAGTTCCATTCTTTTGGAAATTATTTTTGTATTTTATTTTTGTTTTGAAAACATGTCAAAAATGTATTTTAGATTTCTTGTAAAACTTAGAAAGGATTTATTTTGAAAGCAGTGAACTTCTTTGCAAGTTATCTAATTTTCTATATTAAAAACTTGTATTTAAATGCAGTATTGAAATTCAGGAGAGTTATAGAGAGATGTACCTGATGCTCTTGAAAAAGAATGAGGATCGCTTGCTTGCTCCTTTCTCTCTTTAGAATTTTCTCTCTCTAAGACTTTCTCTCTCTAAAACTTTCTTCCTAAGTATTTCTCTAAAAAGACTCTTTAATAATTTTGACATAGTTTCTCCTTACTCAAAAGACACTATTGATTATTGATGACTCAAATGAGACCCCAAGGGTCCTATTTATAGCAAAATCCCGCCAAAAACGCTTCAAAAGAAGCCAGCCGCATGGGGTACGGCTAGAAGTCAACCGTACGGTTGGGAGCGGTTGAGAGCCAACCGTGCGGCTAGGAGGTGACTATGCGGCTCGAAGCCAACCATACCGCTAGGGTATAGCCAACTGTGCGGTTGGGGAGCGTGCGGCTGGCTATAAAAAAACTAGGTCAATCCCCGTCCTAGTAAGCAAAGTGGCAACATTGGTTGTGGTAGATTCCTAAGGCGCTCGAAAGTCAGGATTTGTCCTAACGGTATCCTGTATGCATGATGACTCAAGACTTGATGCATAATGAAAATTAGGTTCACACGAGAGTCGTGAATTGGGGTGTTCACAGACCCTCTCGTCCCGGAATTCTTGCTTGCAAGGATTCTGGGACGATAATAAGAAGACAACAATTCACGACTCTCGCATGAATTTCAACAGGTTGTTTTATTCATGAAAATCTGTGAATCGAAATGTACCTTCATTGTAGGGGAATTTTGTGGTGCTTTGGGCAATGTGATCCACGGTTGACCTTCCTCTTGGCCGAGATATCTCTGATACATCAATCTATTCTCCCATCTACCCTCAAGGAATCCATCTCAATCCTTCTTCGAATTTTTTGAACTTATCGATGTTTACCCTCAGCTTATGGGATGCACCAATCTTACCATTTACCCTATGACTGGGCTATCCTCATGAATACTTCTCATTCTTTACAAATGTATTTGAAAAAGTTCTTAGAGTTCAGATTCTTTCAGAATGACACCTTCTTGACTTCGTCGTGATAAAACTTCCCATTCTTCTGGGGAAGAAATGGTTACCAAGAGTAGCGGGGGTTTGCTCCTATCGCACTATCTTGTTGTCATAACCATATGGTAAAACTCCCTAATTCTTGGGAGGATGTTATTGGTTACCAAGAGTGGTCGGGTCGGCACCTGTCGCACCATCTTGCTAGCATAACCGAGGTTGTCTATCAGGAGATATTCCTTTGTGATAGTTTTCTAAGAAATGGCACTCCTAGCCACCCTCAAAGGGAATGTCATATTAGCGACTGCCAAGAGTGGGGGGTCTGCACCTCTCACACCATCTTGCTGGCACAGCCTGAAAAGGTTGAGTTAAAATCGCCAAGAGTGATTGGTCCTCACGATAGGACGTCGTCTTACTGACACAAGCTGGGCTGACTTGTAAATTCCAATGGAACACATCCAAAAGGGAAAGAAAGGTATGATATGTTAGCGACTGCCAAGAGTGGGAGGTCTGCACCTCTCGCACCATCTTGCTGGCACAGCCTGAAAAGGTTGTGTTAAAGACTACCAAGAGCGGCGGGGTCAGCACCTGTCGCACCGTCTTGCTGACGTAGTCTAAGGCTGAACGTCGGGAGATATTCCCTTATGACGGTTTCCAAGAAATGGAACTCCTAGCCACCCTCAGAAGGTATTACATGTTAGTGACTGCCAAGAGCGAGAGGTCTTTATGATAAGACTTCGTACTTGCTAACACAGCCAAAATAGGTGATGTTAAGACTGCCAAGAGCGGCGGGGTCGGCACCTGTCGCATCGTCTTGCTGTCATAGTCTAAGGTTAAGATTGACTCCGTCAATAGGATTTTTCTTTAGAATCATATTATTCCATCAACTTTATGTCGCATCATATAATTCGAGACATGTTCTTGAGAATATTTTTCCATATTTTCTCTTATCCTTTGACGCTTCTCCTTGCATTGCCTCTGCTCTTGGCCGTTGATCATATATGCCTACTCATCTTCTGGCAAGAAAGTTATGCTAGAGAGAATACGGAAAGTTTAAGTGTTGCCTTTTTCAAAACCGGCTCTTACCCTCAGTTTGACTATTCTTCTGTCATCAAGAAATTGGGTTAGTTCTCTTTGAATCTCAGACTTTCGTGCGTAGTGGTGGACTCAGTTCTCAACTCTACCCTTTGGCTTTACTTCTTTTAGCATGGGGATAAAGCACTTCTGAAAATCTCAATTCCTTCTCCAGTTACCCTTTGGCTTATCAGAGGAAGGTGTTGGTTCGCATCATTTTCTGTTTTTTGATGCCCTTATTGCTCCCTCATTTGCATTATTGTTTTGGCTTTCGGATCTTTTTTTTTATAGACAGGAGCCTTACTCACCTAAGACATAGCGCTCTGCCTTTTTGGCATAGCTGTCCCTCTTAGTGTGGCTCTCCCTGCTGATTTTTCTTCCTTTCTGTTTTTCTCACTTTCCTCACTTGGACCAACGGGATTTTTCCCTTTTCTACTTTTTCAATTTTTTCTTGTACCCGATTCCTCTTTTACACCTTCCTCTTTCTCCAGATTTGAACTGTGTCTAGGACTGATCATTCCTCAAAGCTCGGCTCCACCACAGATCTCAAAATTCAGCTTTTGGGCTTTGTATCTTACTTCGTCGTGCGGGTGTGAGTGATTCTTAGTCTGTTCATCTTAGAAAACTAACCAGAAAGTCTTTCAAACGTCTAAGGAGTCAATTTTGCAAATTTTTTGTCAAAACTTTATTGGTTTTGTCGTTTGGGATTACCCCCCACTTGTCGTGTGACAAGGAACTTGTCATACAATAAGTGCCCAAATGATAGAGTGAGCTGAGCAAAAAATGTCACTTTTTTCCATTTAAACTTTTAAACTTTTCATTCTCTTCTTAGTATTTCTCTTTCTTGCTCACATACTTACTTTTTATCAATTCCGTTGGTCATGTATTTCGTGAGGAGCAGCCACAACCGTTTATGTATGACGACGAACGGGTAGGTGTGGACTTTGAGGGACCCCTTGGGGTCGAACGGATCTGATAGAGATTGATGTATCATCAGATAGCACTTTGGCCTTTATTGGAAGGTCATTTGCGGTGTATAATGAAGCCTTTGGCACACAAAATTCGCCGACGTGTATGGGTACGTTTCAATTCAAATTTCTCGTTTTGAGAAAATTATGTGAATATGTCGTTTATGCCAGAAAACATGAGATATGCATGCAATGTGGTGGGTCTGGTGGCCTTTTGCTCAATTTTGATTTATGAAGATGTTTTTGTAAAGTTTTCAAATTTTAATATCACTCCCATTTTAAAATACCCCCAGTTTTTATACGAAAATAACATATGCGCCCCATCTTAGAATTCAACCAATGCTAGATTCTCCAAATTACCATTGAATTATGGAATGTACTTCTTTCTTCGATGAAAGGCTTCATCCGTGCAACGCATTCTAGTTTGATTAAGTTATTCCACATCTTGATTCATTCACTTTGCAAGATTTCAGATGTATCAGTTGGGCTGTACATCTACGCTCAGTGAAAAGCTTCATCCGTACAACAGATTTTGGTTTGATTGGATTACTCCACATCTTGATGACTATGATTTGTTGCACTTTGCAAGGCTAATGAGAGATAATGATGTCCAAGGATGTCTTTTCATGACTGATCATCGTTCCACTTCAACACAAAGTTTTCCATGTAATCGAGCTTTATTCAATGCATCTTTTGTTTCATTAGACTGGGGTGGATCAATTGTTGTTGCCTGTGCGACTAGCCAGGTGAGGATGAAAGACAATTCTTCTAGAGATACTAATTCATCAAAGCGTCCGCATTTGGATAATAATGTGAGATGAGTCTTTGAAGATGCCATTCTATCAAAGTATCCGTATTAGATCTTCCACTCCATATTTAGCGTTGTCCTTACCCCATTTTTCAGTTGCATTAAGAGTTTTGATATTGATCCATCGAAGTATCTGCCTTGGAATCTTCCCCCATAAACCTTAAAGCGGTCCTTATCCCCTGTTGTAATCTCACTCAAAGCTTTAATCTCATTTGAAACCTTCTTTACATATTTAAAGTGATCCGCTCCCTCTTTTGCAATCTCCTTCGGAGTGTCAATCTTACTCGAAACCTTGTAGCTCAAGTATCTTCACTGGCTCCTTCTACCTCAAGAGTAATTCATACTGCCCCCTGTACCCTTTATGTGTCAGGTTTTTCTTTGAAAAAATTCCTTGAAATCATTATATTTATGTAGTATTGGTGTTTTGAAGCTCATTTTTATATATTATTTCATGAAAATGTTGGCGCTTTATAATGTGCATTTTATTCATGAAAGTATTAGTTATTATATAATATGCTTTATGCGCAATTCACCCCCAGGCCGATGCAAATGCAAATGCAAAGATCGTTCTTTCCGAAAATCTGGCAATTATAAAATGTAATTCATATTTTGTTTTATTTCAATTGCAAGAAATCCTAAAACAAATTTACTCGAGACCTTTATCAAGATTTGTCCTTTTCTCCACACCTTACCATATGAGTTCCTCGAATTGACTTGTGCCTTTAAATGAACTATTCTTCCAATTCTTCATTATCTTATTGTGGGTGAATGAAATTGTTTTATTAGAATAAATCGGGCCTGATGTTACTTCTCAGGTTGCCTACGTTCCCCAATGCCCTAACATTCCAAAAAAAAAAAAACCAATATAGGGCTCAAGTCTTCGTAGTTCATGTTTACAAATGACCAATGACAAATCTTCAGCTACCAATCTTCAATTACTGATGGTTTTGAAGACGGGTCTGGTATCTTTCCTGCTTGGATAAGGTCCTGAATAGTATGCCGAAGAGCCATGCAATTGTCAGTCGTGTGTCCCACATTCTGATGGTATTCGCACGTTTCATTGAGGTTCCAATTAGTGGGGACTGGATTGGGTATCAGTCGTGGGTTCAGCGGATAAATCACCCCTACATCCTTCGGCTCCTTGTATACCTTGCTTAATGGACCTGGCAGTTGTGAGAAATTCCTTTTCATGTATCTGACTCGGTTTACCCCCTATTGTTGCTGTAATCCTGGTATCCTGAAGGGGAAATGTTGGTGATTGTGGCAAAAGGATTGGCAGAATAGTCAATTTTTCTCTAAACAAAAGGGTTGTATGTCGAAATCTGGTTCGCAGCTGGGGTAGAAGCTTTCTTATATTGTGCACTTAACTTTCTTGCTTCAGCTTGTTTAGCCAATTTTTCTTCTATCCCATTTCCCACGTGTAACAAGGCTTTGAAGCGGCCAAAGAATTAGTGACCCATCTTATTTCGAATTTATGCCTTCAGATTTTTGAAGATCATTCCCAATTGCTCCTCTTCATCCATCCATTCCACCATTTGTGCAGCGAGTGCCCTCTACCTTGTGACAAATTCACTCAAACTGTCATCATCTTTCTGCTTTTCCATTTCAAGATGTTTGTGAGTAATCTTTAATTCTTTGTTCATCTTGTATTGGGCAATAAAATCGTTCACAATATTGGTCCGTGACTGCACCCGATGTTTCTCTAATCCCAGGAACCAACTTTGGGCTGGACTGGCTAGAGTTAAATGAAAAGAGTTAGCTAACTCAGCCTCACCTATATCGTAGATCTTCATCGCCAGTACATAGGATTTTAAGTTCAACTCTGGTGGCGTTGTTCCTGTGAACTTCTCTATTGCGGGCATCTTAAACCCAACCGAATAATGAGCTTTTGGGTATAAATTATAGCTCTGAAGATGTGTCATGTCATTTGATCCCTCGGCTACCTTTTGAGTTGAAGCCTTTAATTGTTCCTTAAGCTCGTCTAAAGCCTTATTCCCTTTTGAAATCACCTCTTGTGGAAGAATGGCATCACCTTGCATACTCATCGGAAGCGGGAAAGGCTCATAGTATGGATCATGATAAGGATGATGTGGTGGTTTCCATTGTTGAGCGTGTTGGGCTGCTTCGGGTGGGACTTCTTGGTGTAGCCAATTCTCGATTAGATCAAGTCGCCTATGTGGAGTATGTGGTTCAATAGGAGTTAGAATATCGGAGTGAACAGATAGTGGTGCGGGTGCCACAAGAGGCGCCTCTTTTATTGGCTCATTCACAACTGGTTGACCATGAATAGATGGCGGCATAGGTGGTGTGTAACACCCCGTTCTTTCGTTTCCTCGTAGTTGCCTTCGTTCGTCCGCTCATTTCACCTCGGGTGGTGAAATTATTATTCGGAGAGCCTCGTAATGTTCTAGCACTCCGTATTGGTCACATTAGCCTCCTTCCACTCATGTGAGTGTTCCTTTAGTGATTCGAGTGGTTCGGATCGAAACCGATGCGATAATCGCGTATTTTGACTTTTCGTGATTCGTCAATTTTTGGTCAACTTTGAGAGGTCATAACTTCTTCATTCGATGTTCAAACGACTCCCTGTTTGCGTCCATGTCTTCATTTCTTTTCCCTTTACAACTTTCGTGTTTTGGCCGAGTTGAGATTCAGTCGTTTCGAGGTCCATTTCGGGCTTAAAAAGTTATTTTCTGTTGCAGTGGCTTCCATGATCGATCATGGAAGTGCCATGATCGATCATGGTCCTCCAGAGAGTTCCAGAATGGTTCATGATCGATCATGGGGGACCCATGATCGATCATGGTTCACCTGTAAGTCGGTTTTGAGCGTTTTTAAGTCGTTTAACACCCCCACAACCCCACTTTCGTGCATCCAACATAGAGAGGGAATAAGGGAGAGTTTAGAGAGCTCTAGAGAGATAGAGAGAAGAGATCATACACACCTCTCATCTCCCATCCAAGATTTGAGTTTCGAATCGTTTTCTTCTTCACTATTCATTATCTTTCTCGCTTTCTTCCTCCGTTGGAGCTTGCGTTGGAGTTAGGGCTTGGGCGGTACAACTTTTATGCTTCATTAACTTGCGGATTCGGCTGTCTAAGGTGGGGACACTAGTACTAAAACTTGTTTTTCAATGATCGATTGATGAATTAGAGTCTTGTACTCAAATTGGAGATTTTGATCAAAAGCATGTGTTATTTGCATCTCTTGGGGTTTGGGCTAGATAATTCTTAGATTAGTGATATATATTGATAGATTATCACCCCTATAGCGTGATTGGTCATCTAGTTTCACGATTTAGCATGCGTACCTAGAGGTTCATGTGAAACCTATTCCGTAGCTATCCGTAAGACTTATAAATTGGGATTTTTAGGTCTTGTGCTTATAAATGGATGATTATGGGTTATTGATGGTAGTGTTTGTACATAAAACCCGCTAGGGCGGATTAATACGCAATAACCCCTAAGCTTAGCACCTTGTATGGAGTATGGTTATCACTAGCAATGAACGTACAACCCTTGTACACTCTAGCCACGTAGAGAATATACTTTGGTGGGGCGTGGATTGCCTCGGTCATGTATATGAACATCTAGGTGAGTTGTATTAATATGCTGGGTGAATTAGAGATATGCTAATAAATACTTGGCTTAATGATATAGCTAGTGAATCATTATGGAACACATACGGCCTTAGTTTAATACAGGTATCATATGATGAGGTGTATAACGCGATTACCGAACCAATTGGCCTTATAGTGAGAATAATCACTCGACGATAAACATATGGAGTATACGAGTGATGAATACGCTTGTATAAATGATCAACGATGATGTTAATGATGATAAATGGATAGTGGGCGATTATACGATTATATGTATGACGATGAGCCATATGTGTGATGTTTGATTATTGATGATGATGATATTCATTGTGGGAAATGAATAAATGTGATGTATGTTACTGTGATCACACATATGGGCTGGATATGATGATTTACCGAGCACCGAGTAGCTCCCCGTGACTCGAAGGAGGGCCGCCTATTGCCGTCCGTGGGTGAAAATGCCCTAAACCGTGCACGAAAAAATGAAGTCGGTGACTCCGTCGGTGGTTGTGTGTGTCCACAAAGGAGATCCCACTCTTTGTATTTTGCCTTCCCACAGGACTATGTGTTCTGGGTTCGATGAGTTTCCCCGGCAAGCGGAGTAGGTCTCGTGTGCCACTACTTACCCAAATGGTGAGTTTCCCGGGAAGTAGTTGGGCTACTAATGGTCATCACCCTGCTAGGGTATCGCCTGGTGTAGTTCCTTCCAGAGTGTCGATGTGGTTTGTATGAGGCGTTCTCCTCGTTAACTATTCGGAGTGTTATTCTCGGAAAAATATCTTGAGGGTTATCTCCGAATGACTAACTTGGAGAACCAAGTCCCTGAACCACTCCCCACTCGGAGGAGACATGGACAAAAGCCTCAGAGCCTTCGGGATCTGTTGCTTTGGGCCTAGACGACCGCGGGGAGAAACTGAGGCACTATACTGGAGATATGATACGGATTGTTGTGTTGTGAATGTGAATTGTTTATATTATCATTACTATTGTATTGTATCATTTCTTGTATGGCATGGTTGATTATATATTGCCTCGGACGAGTGTACTTTTAGTGAGAATAATGATACATACACTATTGTAAAGAACATAATATACATAGGACAACGTTGGCCACTCATAACGTACTAACAGATAAAGTGGAAAGCATTATTAGCTAATGGCCATAGAAACATAATATACGAGCGTGAGAACATGGTTTGGTTGTGAGAACGAGCTAGTGGTAATGCCTTGTAGGTGGCCAAGTATAGAATCCATAACGTACTATAACTAAAGAGAAAACAGTAGATACTTTGCCAATTGTCATAATTTATGGTATAGGCACCGAATAGCATAGTATAGCCTTGAGTTTCACTTGAGAACAGATTCAAGTAGGTTTATACCCTCAATTCCTTAGTACTGTGAGATCGACTTAGGGTATTCCAAGGGAAATCTAAGGATGGAATAGGTTGATCGGATAGTCAGCGTTTTGGTGACTAGGATAGGATTCCTAGTGGAAATTACACGCTCGGGTGTGTGTGTTGCATTGCATTGCATGGTTTTCAAACTACTGCATTGATGTAAAACAACTATTTTCTATATAAAACCTATATAGTTCCTACTGAGTCCGGATTTGGCTCACCCCGTTTTCTAAACAGTTTTGCAGGTTAAGCATCGGGGATTGGCGTGTGGTCTACGAGTCTAGTAGCCTCTGATGTCCTATAATTTTGTAGTCCTTGAACTAAGGACTTGGTTGTATATAATCTTTTGTTGTATTAAACTTTTTATAATTATGTATGGACTTTACAACTATTTTGGGTAATGGACTATGGATTTGTATAAATAGTTTATATATATATATATGTGGAGTTGGATGTGATTGTGCTTCTGTGAGTGTGCTTTGTAAACCTCACGGGCTTGGTTTTATTTAAATTAACTCCACATGTCGAGCATTTGTAAAATGGGACATTTTATTTAAGAAAAGTTTTAAAAAAGTTGTGGATTTTATATTTTAAACCTGCCGTCGCGCACGACATCCGTGATTAACCGGGTCCCGGAGGTGAAAATCTCAGAACGGGATTCAGGGCGTCACATGGTGCGAGCGGTGTCTTTATTGTTGGCTCATTCATAACTCGTCGACCTTTGTCTATCTCCTCCAGCCGAGCCTTGGTGGTTCGTTGATCATCTAATAGTAATGCTAGGCTCTTGCTAATGTCCCTGAGCATTCGGTACATCTCTTCCGGGGTTGGTACGGTTATAGTGTCCAACCCTAATGCAGTGTTTGTTGGATCCACAGAAGTATGCCCCGGCGGCATTTTTCGGCTAATATTCTGCTGAAATACCCCTTGATTTTGGTAAGAAGGACCCGGTGGCAGATCCACTGCAATGAAAGAGTTTCCAGTGACCCTATTTGAAGTTTGTGACTGTTGGTGTTCTATATCAGCTGGTGTATCCGGTCGAACCAATCTACCAGTGCTATCTCTTCCGGCCCAAATGGAAGCCATATCGAATATAAGTCTTTCGAAGGAGAAAAGGACAAATCCCGATGCGTATATAATATTTTTCGAAAACAAAAGAAAATATAAACTCTTAATACTTGCCAGATTCCCAGAAATACATCGATCGAACAAACTCTTAACCACACGAAAATATTTTTCTTTAGGTGAGATCGAAAACAGACCATACAGTGACAACTTGAGAGCCCCGTATAGAGGTAAGGTAGGAACATGAATTCCTTGGGTTCCCTTGACCTCTAAATTTGAAAATCATTTTGAAAATATTTTTTAGAAGAAATTATTTTTAAAACACGGGAAGTTCTCTCCTCATGAGTTGCTTTGTTCATGGAACCAGTGAAAGGAAAATAACGAAGTTTATCAGTTTCCGTGAGTTTTTACGACAGAGGTTGGGCAGCCTTCGGTCGTACCTGCCAAAACCACGACACTATGATTGACATGGCCTTTGCTCACTAGGTTCTCACGACTGACAGTCATTAAAACAAATGCAAAAAATCTTCGTGTTCTAAGCTGACTCTCCTATATGCAAGCATGGTTGAGTATGGTAAGGTTTAAGGCTCCCTCCTATTTGGCAGGTCTTACGATATACCTCAAGAATGCAGGTACGTGTAAGGACCTTTTGATATACGTCCCGGGTACGTGAGTGTTCTCGTCACTCGATATACCTCGGTAAGTACTTGGCCAAGGAGAGTGGTCCCATGCGCTTTTGGCTAGTGCAGACCTGCAAGTCCACGGCCTAGTCACGACTCTGGTCCCGAGGTTGATAGGGTAAATTCACACTCGCGAAAATGCATGACAAGACGTGAGTGCGTGCAAAATAACAATCTAGTGGTTCATTATTGATCAATGCTTTAAGGTGTGTTATGGTAATTTACACAATTTTAATTAAGAAAAAGATTTTTCACACATAATTAGCAAATAAATGCATCAGGGTATCTACCTAAATCGCTTCTATGTTATCCTAGGACTAAGGCTTGCAAGACTCATACCTAATAAATAACATAAATTAAATATATGATCCATTATAATAGAACTTAGTTCTCGACATCCCCAACAGAGTCGCCACTGTGAGAATCCAGATCTCCGACCCGTCCTTCTGGGGGTTTCTTATTTTGAATAAAAAACTTGTTTTGTAGAGTCGCCAGTTTGTTTTACGAGAAAACAAATAAAAGATTGTATAAAAGACAATTCAACAATGAACTATCTTTCATACGTTTGAAACCAGAGATTGATTGATAACTTGACTTTGCTAGGGTTCGGGAACTACGTTACGAATTTGGAAGGTGTTAGGCACCCAATTCGCCCTTTCGGTCTCTTAATAGATCATGTATTCAATTCATATCTTAGATATCTTGCAAGTAGTTTGAATCGTTTCCAAAATAATCCTTTCGGGTGAATTTGAATTAAAACGGTATTTTTGAAATCAGACTCGAGCTTTTCGAGCGCCTACGTATTCATTCGTAGAATGAAATCAGAGTCTCGTAGTTCCATTCTTTTGGAAACTGTTTTTGTATTTTATTTTTGTTTTGAAAACGTGTCAAAAATGTATTTTAGATTTCTTGTAAAACTTAGAAAGGATTTATTTTGAAAGCAGTGAACTTCTTTGCAAGTTATCTAATTTTCTGTATTAAAAACTTGTATTTAAATGTAGTATTGAAATTCAGGAGAGTTATAGAGAGATGTACCTGATGCACTTGAAAAAGAACGAGGATCGCTTGCTTGCTCCTTTCTCTCTCTAGAACTTTGTCTCTCTAAGGCTTTCTCTCTCTAAAATTTTCTCCCTAAGAATTTCTCTAAAAAGACTCTTTAATAATTTTGACAGAGTTTCTCCTTACTCAAAAAACACTATTGATTGTTGATGACTCAAATGAGACCCCAAGGGTCTTATTTATAGCAAAATCCCGCCAAAAACGCTTCAGAAGAAGCCAGCCGCAGGGGGTGCGACTAGAAGCCAACCGTGCGGCTAGGGTATAGCCAACCGTGCGGTTGGGGAGCGTGCGGCTGGCTATTAAAAAGCTGGGTCGATCCCCGTCCTAGTAAGCGAAGTGGCAATATTGGTTGTGGTAGATTCCTAACGTGCTCAAAAGTCAGGATTTTTCCTAACGGTCTCCTGTATGCATGATGACTCAAGACTTGATGCATAATGAAAATTAGGTTCACACGAGAGTCGTGGAATGAGGTGTTCACACATGTATAAAATTATCCTCCCACAATTATTATTATTATTATTATTATTATTATTATTATTATTATTATTATAGCTTCTTCAAAAACGCTCAACTTAGGTACTTAAATTATTGGCCAATCTCAGTTTAGCCCTTTCATCCAGATTTTATGTTAAGTTGGACAGAATCAGGGGGCATTTTTGTCATTTCAAGTAAATTTTTTTTTTTAAAAACTAACTTTAAATTAGATTTTTTATTTCTACTACCACTTGGTTTTAATTTCAATTCCTCTCCCCTATTTTTCCCTTGTTTCCGAGGTTGAGATTTGAATCTCTCTCCACTTTGATGAATTTTTGTGATTATGTTAATTTTTTACATGATTGAGAGATGAAAAATATAGTAAACTATTTTAAAAAACTAAAAAAGAGAGTGTACTCTTAAAACATTAAAAAATTAAACCGCACTTGTAAAAAACTTCAAAAGATAAGGAAAAAAAAATCAAAGGTAAATTTTTTTGCGTGACAATGTTTTTCTCAAAAGAATTAACTAATAATAATTTTTAGAAATAAGGGTCTAGATATCATTATCATTATGAAATAAGGACTTGTTTATCAATTGTGTTTTAAGATAAGGGTTTTGACCTAGTGCAAACTTAAGTTTACACAAAACGCAAACAAATTTTTTTTAATGCAATTTGTTTATATATATTTTTAACGAGTATATTCTTATATTTCATTCATAAAAGTTTAAAACAACGTCATATAAATACAAATACATAGTAATTTTTTTATAAAATAAGGAGTGCAAACTTAACTTTGCATAACTCTGAAAAAATTATTATGTGCATTTTATTAATAAATAAGTTTTGAATATGTAATTTGTTAAAATTATTCTAAAACACTATCAATTAAACACCTTTTTTATAATAATAAGCTAAAAAACATGTAGTGCAAATTTAATTTTGTATGATTCCATAAGAAAATATAATTTAAAAATCTACTGGAAAGTTAATTTTGCACTCCTTTTAAAATTCACAAAAAACAATTTACATAACTTTCATACCTCAACTCATCTTGTGGTCTTATATATGCGGTTTCTTTTTATTTATATTTTTATTTAACGGGTGATATCAGGTAATTGCTAAGATAACGAAGCATGTTCGAATAAGAATTTTTTTGGCAGGTAAATAGTCACTCGTTTAGACCCAAACTAATAACACAAAAATATGATAAAAATCAACACCAATACAACTAGAACGGACCTATTACCAGGTCTACAATACTAATTAATATTTTCACTTCTTCACAATATGTTATTTGTTTAATCTTAACTTCTTCACAATCTAATACTTGTTTTAGCTGTACAAAAAAAAAGAAGGAATCAATAAACAATAAATATAAAAACAAGTGGCGATGGAAAAGGGAAATACAAATCATAAATTAAAGAAGTATAAAAGGAGATCCATTATAATTACCTGCACGTCATGGCAAGGAAGTGCATGAAGTGCAGGAGTATTGGCTAGAGTGCACTACACGAGGAAACAAAATTATTATGTCAATATTAGTCAATAATTGAATGTATACATATTTTATTATAATATCCTTCATACTACCCTCAACTCATCTTGTGGTCTTGTGATGTTTTATTTTATTTATATTTTTACTTAATGGAGTATATTGGGTAGTTGTTAAGATAACAAAGCATGTTTGAATAAGAATTTTTTCACCTGGTAAGTAATCCCTCGTTTAGATCCAAACTGATAACTCAAAAACTTGATAAAAATCAATGCGAATACAACACGAACTGACCCATTACCGGGTCTAGAATGTATATATATATATAAGTGTTTTAAATTGCACTAGTGTGATGCAGAGTGTTTTGGTTCTGGAATTGTGTGGCGCAAATAAATAGTGTAATAGCATAAGTTATTTAGAACAAGAATAGCGTTATAATTAAATAAATAAAAAATAATATTATAGTAAAGAGCATTAATAAAAATCAATTAAAACATAAAAGAATCAACACAGAAAAAATCCATGTAACATAACTTCAACAAAGGTTCAAACGCATCAAGAAAAGCATGAGAGAAGAGACGATTACCTAGGGTTTGTTTGAGTAGAGAACGAGCACCTAGGGTTCCAGACTTCCAACGGGGAGAAGGAGAAGATAGCATCGTACTCCTTTTCTTTTTTCTTTTTTTTATTTAATTTTTTTTTTTTTTATCAAAACGGCTACAGTTTCAAAACACGATTAAAAGATTAGTTTCAAAACACCGTCATTTCTCAAGTTGATATTTTCACCTCCAATCACAACCATAAAATCCACCTCTTCGACCACATTAAACCACAATCACTCTGTGGATTATTCCAACCCGTGGGCCTGCTCTTGGAGGCTCAGAATTTATTTCCAGCAAGCCCATTTCTTTGGGTAAATCCTGTGCTCTTAGATTATTGGGCCAAAACCAATTAATTTTAATTTTCATCTTTCCCCAAAAAATTGGCCTTTGGGTTCATCCTTGGGCCTTATTTTAAAATAGTCTGGGCCTAATTATTTGGATCAAGAAATTGGTTACTTTAATGGAGCTTCTTTGTATACTAATTATGAAAGTTTGCTTCACCTTCTTCCTCACCTCTTTTGTCTAAGAACTCTCCTCGTCTTACTAGTGAGTCGAGTTCTAACACAAAAGTTAAGAGGAAAAGAAGAAAGAAGCTGGGTCGGATGGTTGTAATAAAAAATATTTGTAAAAAGGGTCGGCTTGTAGTGCGGATATCAGACAGGTGCTTGCTCTCTAGCACACCGAGTATATATCCAAGACTGAAGCCAAAATTATGCTCAAACATACGCTCGAGCTGCCCAAATTCATTGGCTATCACGTCATTCCTTATATTTTGGACCACAGCTTTAAATTCATGTGGTTATTGGGGTTCACTCATTTGACACAAGATGATAACGAATCGGCTATTATTTACCCTTAACGAATACGATCACCGTTAGACCAGTTAATTTTCGTTTATTAAATTAAATGATTAGTAACTATTTTAGTATTTATAGATGTTTATCCTTGGTAATTTTAGTAATTCACTCATCTTATTCTAGTGAAAAAAAAGGAAAATTTTTATTTTTAAAAAATAAAAATTATTTTCTTTCCAGGTATCATCGGATTGTGTCGTGTCACACGAAAATAAATCGAGTCATATATGAGTACCGAAACTCACCTAATAGCTTATCAAGTGGTGATAAAATTTACACGAATTCTTTAAGACCCGAACCAAAATTGATACGAATTGACTCATTGACAGTTTTATGGTAAAACCCTTCATATATTAATAATTTTGGGGAAATATCAATTTTATTACCCTAGAGAAGTTATAAATTAATACAGTTTTAGTTCAAAAAATCTGTTTTAACCTTTTTATTTTTATTGAAGTTGTTTTCCAAGAGATTTTGATTTAAGCAAGATGAAGTCACGTTGAAATTTCTTTATCGTTAATTTGGTTGAAGAATAATTAATTTTAGTGAAACAATTACTTTAATGAGCTGAATATCAAGTATTGTAGGGTCTCTTTGGTAAATACAAATTAATTATTATTATTTTATAGGGAGGAGATATTGGCATACCCAAAATACTTTGTATCACTTTCATTTTCATTCAATTATTTGCAATTGAGTAAGTTGTATGTTACTCGATTTTTAAGGATCGAGTATAAATCTATGTACTCGATCCTTGACAACCGAATAAATTAGTGGCAGTAGAATCGATAAATTAGTCAGGTTTTAAGTGTGGTGAGTGCAAATAACCAAAAGAGCTCTTTTTTGGGTGGCAGTAGAACCGATAAATTAGTTGGGTGCATATAATAGCCATCAAATTAAATGCTCAAATATGCATTTTTAATCCATATTTATATAATTCTATAAAGACGGGACTAATTTAATTGCCTATTTTATCATGCGGTCTCTTCTTTCATTTAAAAACATGCTTGCAATAAGGTTTGAATTTTTTACCTTTTACAAAGTAAAATGCTCCTTATCTACTCCACCATTTGACATTATTCTTTTATATTTTTGGTTTGAATTAAATATATCCAACTGGCACACGCATCGCATTCATCACATGTGACTGTCAATCTAGTATTGATGAGCCCAAGGATAGCATTGGGACTGGATCGTGGAGTGAAGACTATGCAGATCCCATCCGGATTTCAAGTGGTCCAATCACCCGAGCTAGAGTCAAGAAGATCAAGGAGGCACTTATGACCATGGTTCAAGAGATGATGAGCAAGACCGAAGTATGGAGGCGAATTAAGGGGGATCGTGGACAAGAATGGAAGACATTGCTTGAAGGCCCAGAGATTAAAGGCCCAGTTGGAGATGCTGCATTGCAAGACCAAGGCAAAGAGAGCTAAAACGTGTAGTTGATAATGGGCTGGGCTAGACCTTATTTATTTTACATTTTTAGCTTTAACTGGGCCCAAAGTATGTGGGAAACTACTATTTTCGTTTTTTTTTGTTTATTTTCCTAAACCTAGTAGGTTTGTTCTCTTGTTTAAAAGAGATAACTTTATTGTTTTGGGTAGGCTTTTGATTAATACGAATTAGAGTGTTTTCACATCTTGTGTTCTAAGAGCATATTGAACAGCCAAAATAATATTCTTGTTGTTTTTTGACTTATCAATCAATTAAACCATCGATTGATTGTTTGTATTTGACTATACCAAGCTTCATTCTTGTTTGAGGGATTGGCTCGAGGTTCCACCTCCATTAACTTCGCGTGATTTCAAGGTTCTTGCGTCTTCAAACGTTAAGAGTTGCGGATCCATCTTAGTTGGATAGAAATACAATCGCAGATCACATCAATTGGTATCAGAAGGAGGTTTTCTATTCAGGTTTTATCTTTCATTCAATTCATGTCTACTGTTTTATATCTGCTTTAATTAGGGTTTTTCGATTGTTAAAAAAAAAAATTGAAGTTTTTAAACCCTAGCTGTGAATCTATCCATTCACAATCTGTTTGATATTGTTTTTGCTAAGTGCTTTTTAAATTTGTTCTTGATTGCTAATACTGCAATTGTTAGGGTTCTGTTATGGTTCGAAACTGTTAGGGTTAAAAAAAATCGATTACTTCATCCCTAGTTCCCTGGCTGCGATTTCGAGCATTATATTTGATTTGTTGTTTGCGATTGAACGTTCCATTGATCATATAAACCCTAGCCACGAATTATTGTTCCATTGATCATATGCTATGAATCTGTTGGTTGCCAGTGCATACATAAGTTTCGTTTGCTACTTAAGTTTTAATTTTTGCTGAGTTTCGAATTGTGCTTATTATTTCTGTTGAATTGTCGAATTCTGAAAATTTCGACTACACTGGATTAAACTAGAAGTCGAGAGACACAGAAAAAAAATACACAGAAAAAGAGTACAAAATTTCTCGAAATTCGCTGTTATTTATTTTTGGATTCGAGTTCTATAGGGTCCAAGGATTCCAAAAATCACGTTTTCACGATACTGAATTTTGGCACATTTTTCTCAATCTTTTTCCTTTTATTGCGTCTAAAATTTGTTGGGATTCCTATTTCTTGAGTTCTTGGTGAAAATGTACTTGTCCTAGCGTACAATTAATCTAGTTGGGTTGTGATTGGTTTGTTCGGGAACCAAGAAAAAGGTTCTTACTTTTCGATTCATTTGATAGTTCCGAAAGGTGAAATTGAGAGATATATCAGTACTTTGAGAGCTAAAATACAAGCGGTAAAAATCAAAGTGATATTATTTTTTGAGCGAAACACATAAGGGAGTGCAGTGAGGAAATTTTATATTGCATTAATCTTTGTTTTGCAGCTAATATGTCTAGTGGTAATGAAAGGGATCACCCTAGTTTTGACCCTAAGTTGTACACAGAAGCGCTGACGAGTAGCTTCCAAAGAATGATGGGAGAGGAATTGGGTAGCTTTAAAGAGCAAATAGGAGAAATGAGTAATGAATTAAAATGAGTGCGGGAGAAGGTAGACAGAGTTGAAGGCACTCAAATTGAACAATCCGCCAAATCACATAGTGCTCAAAGAAGTGGGAGACCGCAGCCTAGGAAAAAAAGGGTTGATTTTGATAATTATTATCGGGATGGCTTTAACGATGGGGATAGCGATGTTGATTCGGTAATCGTTAACTGTCGAAATGGAAGACGGTTTGGTAGAGGATCTAATCAGGAGGATGACAACATGAATGTGATCAAAATGAAGATTCCATCCTTCCAAGGGAAAAACAACCCCGAGGCCTATCTTGAGTGGGTCAAAAAAGTCGAACTAGTATTTGCTTGCCATAATTATTCCGAGTCTAAGAAACTGAAATTGGCAGCTATTGAATTTTTTGATTATGCACTTGTTTGTGGGATCACTTGATGACAGAGCGAAGGCGTAGTGATGAAGGGCCCGTTGCAACTTGGGATGAGATGAAGCGGTTGATGAAAAAGCAGTTTGTACCCGATTATTATTATCGGGAATTGTACCAAAAATTGCAAGGGTTTACACAGGGGAATCGTAGTGTTGATGAGTACTATAAGGAGATGAAAGTGGCCATGATTCGGGCCAAGGTTGATGAGAATAGAGAATCTACCACGGCGAGGTTCTTGAGTGGCTTAAACCGAAAAATTGCCAACGTGGTTGAATTGTAGCCGTATGTCGAGATTGAAGATATAGTGCACACGGAAATTAAAATAGAGAGGCAACTCAAGAGGACGGGTAGTTTCAAGCCAAGTCAAAGTTCTTATATATTCTACTCCATGGAAAAAAAGTCTGTAAAAAAAGGACGACGATCAACCACTCCGAAATTGAAAGTTGATTTGAAGCTGGAAGCGAATTGTGGTAGTTAAGCTAAGGCAACCCCTAATACCACTAATACTCCTACTACCCGAAACAGGGACATTATTTTTTGAAAGTGTCAAGAGAGAGGTCTCGTTTCCACTCAATGCCCGAACAAGCGAGTAAAGATGATTTAGGATAATAGGGAATATAAAACAGAAGAATAAGGCACTGAAGCTATTCCACCTTTGGAGGATATTGAAGAAGATGAGAGCGCTATCCATGGCGAGTTATTAGTTGCAAGACAAGCCCTTAGCGTGCAAGCAAGAGAGGATAAGGGGCAGCATGAGAATATTTTTCATACTAGGTGCCTAGTGCTAGGCAAGGTGTGTAGCTTGGTGATAGACGAAGGTAGTTGCACTAATGTGGCTAGCACGACAATGGTGGACAAGCTAGCATTACACACGATTACGCACCCAAGGCCTTACAAACTACAGTGGTTGAATGATAGCGGTGAAGTGAGGGTGAACAAGCAGGTTTTAGTGTCCTTTAGCATTGACAAGTACGAGGACCAAGTAGTTTGTGATGTGGTTCCCATGCAAGCCGATAATATACTGTTGGCAAGACCATGGCAATATGATAGAAGAGTTAAGCATGACAGCTTCACCAATAAATATTCATTTGTGATGAACAAGTGAACAATCATTCTTGCACCTTTACCACCATAGCAAGCCTATGCCGATCAGTTGAAGTTGCAAAATGAGGAGGAACAAAGGAGAGCTAAAAAGAAAAAAAGAGAGAGTGGTGAGGGAAAGAAAAAGAGTGAGGGAAAAAGAAAAGAAATTAAGAAAACAAAAAGAGTAGAGTGGAAAAACTAGTGACTGTTGAGAGCAAGTTTGAGATGAGACAAAAGAATTTCTATGCGGGAGCTAGTGAAGTGAGAAGAGCGATGCTTTATAATCAACTTCTTGCACTTGTGTACAAAGAAGTGCTTTTGAATACTAACGAACTAAATTCTTCTTTGTCTAGTGTTATTATCTCTTTGTTGCAGGATTTTAGTGATGTCTTTCTAGAGGATACGCCAAGCGGTTTATCACCCATCCGAGGGATAGAGCACCAAATTAATTTTGCATCTGAAGCGTCCATTCTAAACCGACCAGCCTACAGGAGTAACCCGGAGGAAGCAAAGGAACTTCAACGGCAAGTGACTGAATTATTGGAGAATGGGTACATAAGAGAGAGTATGAGCCCGTGTGCGGTACCGGTGTTACTTGTACCAAAGAAGGACAGAACGTGGAGAATGTGTGTGGATTGTCGAGCCATCAAAAACATCACTGTAAAGTATCGCCATCCCATTCCACGTTTAGATGATATATTAGATGAATTGTATGGGTCTTGCATATTCTCTAAAATTGATTTGAAAAGTGGATATCATCAAATTAGGATGAAGAAGGAGATGAATGGAAAACAACCTTTAAAACAAAATATGGTTTATATGAATGGTTAGTTATGCCTTTCGGTTTAACTAATGCATTTAGCACTTTCATGAGATTAATGAACCATGTTTTGAAACCTTTTATAAGCAGATTCATTGTAGTCTATTTTGATGATATTCTTATCTATAAGAAGAGTCTAGATGACCATGTAATTCATTTTAAATCTATTTTGGATGTCTTACGAAAGGAGAAGTTATATGCCAACCTGAAAAAGTGCACCTTTTGCACGAATAAGCTTGTATTTCTTGGTTTTGTTATGAGTGCACAAAGGATTCAGGTTGATGAAGAGAAGGTGAAGGCTATTCAAGAATGGCAAAGTCCTACAAGTGTTGGACAAGTGCGGAGTTTCCATGGACTTGCTAGTTTCTATCGACGGTTCGTGAAGGATTTTAGCACGATTGCGGCCCCATTGACTGAGGTGATAAAAAAACGTTGGGTTCAAGTGAGGAAAAGAGCAAGAGAAGGCATTCAAATTACTAAAAAGCAAGCTAAGTAACACCCCCTTGTTATCTTTACCTAACTTTTCAAAGACTTTTAAAATTAAATGCGATGCTTTACGAAATGGTATTGGTGTTGTTCTTATGCAGGAAGGGAAGCCAATAGCATACTTTAGTGAGAAGCTATGTGGGGCGACCTTAAATTACCCTACCTACGACAAGGAGTTCTATGTATTGGTGAGAGCATTGGATACATGACAGCACTATCGTTAGCTGAAGAAATTCGTGATTCACACGGATCATGAATCGTTGAAACACTTGAAGGAACAGCAAAGGTTGAACAAGCGCCATGCCAAATGGATGGAGTTCATAGAGACTTTCCCATATGTGATCAGGTACAAGCAGAGTAAGGTGAATGTTGTAGCTGATGCTTTATCGCGCATGTATGCTTTAATTGCTACTTTGGATGCTAAATTACTTGGATTTGAATACATCAAGGATTTGTATTATGATGATGCTGATTTTAGACATATCTTTAATGCATGTGAAAAAGTGGCATTTGGTAAGTATTTTAGGCATGATGGATTCTTAATGCGTGAAAATAAACTTTGTGTGCCTAAATGTTCATTGCGTGAGTTGCTTGTGAAATAGGCTCATGGTGGGAGTCTAATGGGACACTTTGGTATAACTAAGACCTTAGGAGTATTGCAAGAACATTTTTTTTGGCCTCACATGAAAAGAGATGTTGAAAGAATTGGTGAGAGATGTGTTACTTGTAAGAAAGCAACGTCTAAGTTAAATCCCCATGGTTTATATACTCCATTGCCCATTTTTAATAACCCTTGGGTTGACATTTCTATGGATTTTGTGTTGGGTTTGCCTAGGGCTAAACATGGGAATGATTATGTTTTCGTGGTGGTTGATAGATTTTCTAAAATGGCTCATTTCATTGCTTGTCATAAAACTGATGATGCACCACGAATTGCTAATTTGTTCTTCAAAGAAATTGTGTGTTTGCATGGCGTGCCTAGAACCATTGTTTCTGATAGGGATGCAAAGTTTTTGAGCTACTTTTGGAAGACTTTATGGGGAAAGTTAGGTACTAAATTGTTGTTTTCTACTACACGTCATCCCCAAACTGATGGTCAAACGGAAGTAGCAAATAGAACTTTATCCACTTTGTTGCGTGTCATAATAAAAAAGAACTTGAAAGAATGGAAAGAATGTTTGCCTCATGTTGAGTTTGCGTATAATCGGTCTGCTTATTCTGCATCTAAGTTCTCTCATTTTGAAATTGCGTATGGTTTTAATCCGTTAGCACCTTTGAATTTATTACCATGACCTGTTGAGCATGTTAACCTAGATGGCAAGACGAAAGCAGAGTTTGTTAGACAGATTCATAAGAAGGCAAAGCAAAACATTGAAAGAAAAATTGAGCAGTATGTGCAGCAAGCAAACAAAGGAAGGAAGAAGGTGGTTTTGGAACCAGGAGATTGGGTTTGGCTGCACTTGAGGAAGGAACGCTTTCTAGTTCAAAGGCGTTCTAAGCTGTTACCAAGATGAGATGGACCATTTCAAGTTGTATGCATACAAACTTGATTTGCCAGGTAAGTATAATGTGAGTGCTACATTTAGTGTTGCTGATCTAAGTCTGTTTAGTGCAGGTGACGAATTGAGGACAATTCATTTTCAAAAGGAGGGGAATAATGAGACCAATGATAGCACTGGGACTGGATCGTGGAGTGAAGACTATGTAGATCCCATCCGGATTCCAAGTGGTCTAATCACCCGAGCTAGAGTCAAGAAGATCAAGGAGGCACTTATGATCATGGTCCAAGAGATGATGAGCAAGGCCGAAGCATGGAGGCGTATTGAGAGGAATCATGGACAAGAATGAAAGACATTGCTTGAAGGCCCAGAGATTAAAGGCCCAGTTGGAGATGCTACATTACAAGACCAAGGCAAAGGGAGTTAAAACGTGTAGTTGATAATGGGCTGGGCTAGACCTTATTTATTTTATGTTTTTAGCTTTGCCTAGGCCCAAAGTATACGGGGAACTATTATTTTTGTTTTTTTGTTTATTTTCCTAAACCTAGAAGGTTTGTTCTCCAATTTAAAGGAGATAACTTTATTGTTTTAGGCAACCTTTTGATTAATACGAATTAGAGTGTTTTCACCTATTGTGTTCTAAGAACATATCGAATAACCAGAGTAATATTCTTGTTGTTTTTCGACTTATCAATCAATTAAATCATCGTTTGATTGTTTGTCTTCGACTATACCAAGGTTCATTCTCGTTTGAGGGATTGGGTCGAGGTTTCACCTCCATCAACTTCGCGTGATTTTAAGGTTCTTGCGTCTTTAAACGTTAAGGGTTGTGGATCCATCCTAGTTAGATAGAAATACGATCACATATCACATCAAGTATGTAGGAAAATGCCTACCTCACGGAATGTAAAACCAATTGAATTTGACGGACCAATTTCCACCACATATATTTTGCATGTTTGGACGTGTATTCAGCCCTATTTTATTAATTACATACTTTTATCCCATAATTGTATTATTTATATTTTAAACCGTTATTAAACATATTTCTATTAATTTTTTATAATTTTTTATCGAATGTTTTTATTATTTCTAAACCATAGAATAAATGGTAATTACTTAGACTCTTTTTTTTTCCTTTATATATATATATACAAATTTAGCATCCTACGCCTACGGGTCAGTAACCGGGTGTGAAAACCCGCGTTTTTGGCCCCTCCACTTTTCATCTTTATTTTTCGGAACACGTTGGAGTTTTTATTAATTACAAAAAAAAACATGACATTTTGTAAACAATTTAGAGTCGCCAGTTTGTTTTACTAAACAAACAAAAATTTTGTGTAAAAGAGAAACATTTATGAATTAAACGCTTTCTTAAACACAATTAATGCGAAACCAGACAATTCAAGGGTTCGGGGATTAAATTACGAATTGGGAAGGGATTAGGCACCCAATTGCTTGGTGATTCTAGGAGTGCTTGCATTTGGACTGGGGTTTTCTGCGTGATTTCTAGATCTATCCGATGGCACATATCGTGGTGGCGATTGAGGTCGATGGTTTTATCTACTGGTGGTCAACATTACGTGCTTATTCGGGGCATCTTCTTTACTTCTTTCTACATTCCTTCCAGATTGCTGCGACAGTTTAATATACCCTGGATGGATTTGCCTGCACCCCGCGATTTTTCGACTGACTCTGTTATGGTTCATACCCGGCTTGCTCTTCGACTCACGGCTATGTGGGCAGGACGTTTCACCCGGGTTTTTGGTGCTACTGAGTTTGGGATCTCCCGTCCCATGGCGGAGGTTCACGTGAGGAGGATTTGGGATAGGGTCCAGGATCGGGTTCTTGGTAGTTTGAGCCAGATGCGTTGGTTTGAGTTTATGGAGGAGGTACCTGTGGTTGATGTTATTGTGCAAGCTTACGAGTTTGTGGATCTGGCTCGGATTGAGTTTTCGGCTGAAGATGATCAGCTGCCACCCCCACTAGCTTAGGGATGTTCTGGATGTAGTTTCTGGGTTTCTTTTAAAACTGTTTTAGGGAGTTTATTTTGAAACTTATTTTGGAATTTTTCAAAATTAATGAAAAGCAGGGTTTATTTTATTTTATGAAAATTAGACCGGGCCTAAAGTCACTTCTCAGGTTGCCTACGTTCCCCTTGTTTTAATATCTCAATTCTTGGTTGTGGGGCTCAGGTCTACGTAGTTCTTGGGTATGCTGGCTTATGTCCTTTATTGATAGTATTTCTTCAAACAGTCTAGATTAACTGGAGAACTGAACTGTTGCCCATCTGTATCTGTGATTATGACTGCTCCTCCGGACAAAATCTCTTTGACAATATACGGCCCTGTCCACTTCTGCGCGAATTTTCCCCTTGGATCTCTAGCTGGTTCTCTGATTTCTTTTAGCACCAAATCATTTATCTGTATTCCTCTGATTTTCACTTTCTGATTGAATGCTCTAGCAACCCTTTTCTGATACCCTTGCTGATGGTAGGCGACTTTCAATCGTTTCTCGTCGAGTAGCGCCAACTCTTCATAACGGCTTTGAACCCAGTCTAATTCTGCCACTGTTCTTTCCATAACTACCCTCAGAGACGGGATCTCCATTTCTACAGGCAGTACTGCTTCCATCCCATACGTTAATGAAAACGGTGTGGCGTTTATGGAGACCCTTTCTGTAGTGCGATATCCCCACAATGCATACGGCAGTTTATCGGCCCAATATCAACCACCTTTTATCATCTTGCTAATCATATTCTTCAGATTTTTGTTTGCCGCTTCTACTGCACCATTGGTCTGTGGCCTGCAGGGGGAGGATTTGTGCCTCTGTATCCCGTAATCTTCCATCACATCGTTGGCTTCTCCTTCGAAGTGGGTTCCATTGTCAGACACAATCTGATGGGGTACCCCGTATCTGCAGATGATATTCCTTCGGATAAATTTTGCTACCTTCTTAGCATCAAGCTTCGCATACGATTCTGCCTCGACCCACTTTGTAAAATAATCGATTGCGACCAGTATGTACTCATGTCCATTGCTTGCTAACGGCGATATTTTTCCAATGACGTATATTCCCCAAACTGAGAACGGCCAAGGAGCTGTCATGGTGTACAATTCTTTTGGGGGAAGTTTATGAGATTTTGCATAGACTTGGCAGAGATGGCATCTTTTGACATGACCATTACAGTCTTGTTGCATAGTGGTCCAGTAATATCCTTGCCGAATTATCTTCCGGGCCAAAGTGTGTCAACTCATGTGGGGTCCGCATTCTCCCCCGTGCACTTTGCTCATAACGGCTTGAGATTCCTCTTCTCTTAGTCATCGAAGATGTACTCCGTCATACCCTCTCTTGTACAATTTTTCCGCGCAAATGATGAATTGAGCTGCCAATCTCCGAAGTGCTATCCGAGTCTTCTTATTGGCATGATCAGGGTATTTTCCTTCTTTTAAGACCTTCTAGATGTCATAATACCAGGTGGCTGAATCTACCAATTCCTCATCTTCATTTTCACTGTCAAGGACCATACAGTATGCCGGGACCTCTCTTTGCCCAATAGTGATATGTACTGCTTGCATATCTCCCGGGATTTCTACCATTGATGCCAATGTTGCTAATGCGTCGGCGAAATTATTTTGACTGCGGGGTACATGGTGGAAACTGATATCTTCAAACTTGTTAGCCATATCTTGCAGTTTGTCCAGGTAGGGGATGAGCTTATCTTCTCTGATCTTCCACTTTCGCAATACCTGGTGTATAATAAGAGCCAAATCTCCGAAAACCTGTATTTTCATTACCCCTCTTTTAAGAGCGATTTGCAACCCCGCGATGCAAGCCTCATATTCAGCAGTGTTATTGGTGCAGTCGAATTGCAACCGGAACGACAACGGTGCTTGAATCTGGTCTGGTGAGATCAAAAGAATCCCTATTCCATAGCCATTTTTGTTGGCAGCTCCGTCGAAATACAATTTCCATTTACCCTCTGTTTCTAATGCCATGATAGTTTCATCTGGGAAGCTAAGATCTCTTTCTTCTTCATTTTTCAAAATAGGATTACCAGCCAAGAAATCTGCGATGATCTGACCTTTAGTCGCCTTCTGGGTAACATATGTGATATCGAACTCAGATAACAAAAATACCCATTTAGCCATCCGATTAGTCAACACTGGCCTTTGAACAAGTATTTCAATGGATCCAACCGGGCTATCAGAACAACGAAAAATACTAGCATGTAATGGCGTAACTTATGAGTTGCCCAAATCAAAACTGCACACGATCTTTCCAGTGGTGAGTAATTTCTTTCACAGGGTGACAACTTCTTACTGATGTAATAGATCACCTGCTCCTTTTGACTCTGGATCAAGTGTTGGGCCAACATAGCCCCTGCGGCAATTTCATTGACTGTGAGATACAATAATAAGGGAAGGTCTGGCTGTGGTGGGGCAAGGATTGGTGGATTGGATAAGTATTCCTTGATTTTATCAAACACCGCTTGGCACTGTTCATTCCACTGACCATTTGATGATTTCTGCAAGAGTCTGAATATGGGCTCGCATGTTTGCGTGAGCTGGGATATGAACCGGCTAATATACTGTAGCTTACCCAGGAACCCTCTGAGCTCCTTCTCTGTGCGCGGTGCCGGCATTTCTCGGATTGCTTTTATCTTGGCAGGGTCTACTTCGATTCCCTTTTTGCTAACGACATAACCCAACAACTTGCCTTTTATTACCCCAAATACACATTTATGCGGATTTAATTTCATCTGGAATTGCCGGAGTCTATCGAAGAAAGTTTTGAGGGCGGGGAGATGCCTTTCTCTCTCTTTGGACTTGATGATCATGTCGTCCACATATACCTTAACCTCTTTGTGGATCATATCGTGAAAAAGTGCAGTTGCAGCCCTTTAGTACGATGCCCCGGCATTCTTTAACCCAAACGGCATAGCTGTGTAACAGTAAGTACCCCACGGTGTGATGAAGGCAGTTTTTTCTTGATGATCGGGATGCATCTTTATCTGGTTATAACCGGCGAAACCATCGACAAACGACTTCAAAGCATGGTTGGCAGTATTGTCCACAATTAGATCGATATTGGGTAATGGAAAATCGTCTTTTGGGCAGGCTTTATTGAGATCCCTGTAATCTACACATACCCTCACTTTCCTATTTGGCTTCGGTACATGTACGACATTGGCTAACCAAGTTGGATAATTCACTACTCGGATGAATCCCACTTTCAACTGTTTTTCAACTTCTTCTTTAACCTTTAAGGACCATTCTGGTATCAACTTTCTGAGTTTCTGCTTGACGTGTTTACACTCTGGTTTGGTGTGGATTTCATGCATCACTATATCCGTGTTTAAACCTGGCATATCAGCATAAGACCAAGCAAACACATCAACATATTCTTTCAACAACTCATGCAATTCTTTGCTTTCAGTTTCATTCAATTCGGCCCCAATTTTTAACTATTTCTTATCCTCATCGGTCCCTAGGTTAACCGTAACGGTTTCACCCTCCTCGATTTGGATTCGCTGTTTGTTATTTTCAGGGATATCGTTCATAGATTCAATTTCAGCAGAGGCAATAAAAGAATTGGACATATCCGGATACTGTGAAACTATTTCTATTTCATTAACAAAATTTCCATCGGGTACATTTTCAAGTAAATTTCCTAAGAGCTTATCATTTTCATGTACCACAATTCTTCCTTAGATATTCACTCCCTTTCTCTCTCAAAATTCCCTTTTTCTTTCTTGGATAGATCAAAACCACGGGATCAACTAGATTACCCTCTTCAGTCACTGCCATAACATCAGTTTCGACAAACAAACTCTTTATCATAAGAGCTAGCTCCTCAGTTCCTTCATCTTCTTTTTTCAAACCCTGAGATGGATCTTCATATTCCCTATTTTCAATACAATGTACCTCCCCCTCTTTGTGATACAAGTCTTCAACAAAGAAGATTTATAGTCCTGGGACTCTTTCTCCTTTCGAATTAAACCATGGTTCTTGGAAACCACAAAACGGGAAGTCTTCCCCTTCCTTTACAAAGAAACCATTCAACGAAGTATTGATCGCTCCATAAATTGAACCCTCCATAAATTTGCCTTCTTCCGACTTGATAAACCCCCAGCAGCATTTTTTGGCTCTGCACGTGTGGCTTGATCGGCTCGACTATTCCGACTTGTCGAATCACCCAAACCTCTGCCTGGCAAGTACCCCCTAGCATTCCTCATAGCAACCACTTTTTTCGTTCAGAAACGGCACGATGTTACGGGGGGTAACAGTTCAATTTATCTGTGTGGTCAGAGTTTGCACTTTGGGTTCGCATTGAAAACCCCCAACTGTATATCCTGACTCCCTATGCTAAGACTGTGTGTCTTTAGGCCATTATAACATCGTCACAGGTCCCCATGTACCACAATTACTTCATCTCCCATGGGGAATCTATACTTTCTGATGGAAAGATGACGGGAGAGCCACCGGACCGAGTGTATCCATGCCCGCCCTTCCCAGCAGCAGATTAAAGCTTGACGGGATCTCAATAACTTGGAATTCTGAAGCAAATTCGGTTGGCCCGATCAATAAACTCAGGATAACATACGCCAATACAGCTCTCTTGGTGTTGTCATAGGCTCTCACAGTTACCAGAGATTTTTCCAAACTTCCTTCATCAAGCCCCAGAGCCTTGAAAGTTTTGCGAGGGCATACATTTATGGTTGCTCCATTGTCGATGAGCACCTTTGGTATTACCATCCCCAGAGTTTCAACAGATATGTGCAGAGCTTGGTCATGATCTCTCCCAACGGTGATAAGACTTCATCGGAGAATGCTAGACTGTTCTGTAGACCCAGTGTCCCAATCATAGCGGTTAATTGCCCAGGAGTGGATTTATGGGGACTATGGCTTCATCCATGAGTTTCAAAAAGCTGCTCGATGGGGTTTGGAGGAAACCAACTGTCCCCAAAATGGATATCTAAGCAGGGTTTTTTTTAATTGTTCGACCACTTGCCTACCTTCAGTTGGATCACTTCTTTCTGTCCAGCTTCTTCCACTTTCTCTTGAGGGCTATAAACCTTCCCTAATCGTGTTAACTGTTGCACCCAGTTAGCTAAACCCTCCTTTTCATTTCATCCGACTCTTCTGCCATTTGACCAATTAAAATTAACCATGTTGACGTGGGCTCGGGGTGATCTTTCTTGAGATGGACCACTTTCGGTTCGGTGTTTCCTGCCCAATTTCACCTTCTTTCCCTGATAACCCAACCCCTGCTTGCGGATCTGAGTTTTTATCTATAACGGGTTCGGCGATGCCTTGGTTTGTATTTGCCCAGTCCTTGACCAGGCAGTATTTTCATTTCCTTCATCCACTTACTAACTTGGGGGTTGTACGATGGTTTCTCAGCAACTTTCCTCCTTGATTTGGAACTTCTTTCATTAATTGCCGGAACATATTTTCCAACTCTTCTTCTTTTCCTTTCTGTAAAACCTTGACTCAAACAACTTTCTACTCGAAATACAGCTATGATCTCATTTCCTTTGTTCTTTGCCGGCCGAATCGAATCAAAACACCGGATCATTCTCTTCTTTATCTATCATCAATGCATTAATTCTCCTCGTGGTTGGGGAGTGGATTCTTTGCCCATTCGGGGGCTCGGGATCAGGAATTATCCCTGACTCTATCAAATCTTGTATGGTGTGCTCAAAGCCATGCATCGATCAGTGTGGTGTCCAGGGCCTTGATGAAATTCACAAACTTCATTCGTATTCCAACCACAGGGAAGCGGATCAGGGGGAGCTCGGGGGGCTAAAGCTTGTATGATGCCTCCATCCCTTAGGGCTGCAAAGTTTTACTCAGAGAAGCCGGGAGGGAGTCGATAAAAATGCATATTCCTTCCAGTGTTCCGGGTTTGTTGATTGACAAAACCCTGGTTGGGTACAGGCCTTGCTCCTGAGGTATTGAAGTTAGTTCTTTGAGAAGTTCTGGCATTTTGGTAAGACCACGTCTGATTGACGCTGGGGTGGATCTTTTGTATTGGGAAGCGTTTTCTTAGCCTTCGGCTTTAGTATGCCTTGCCAATTCCTCCTCTGTCTCATTGGCGATGTGCATCAAAGCTTTGTACTTCTCAAAATATTGGCGGCCATACCATTTCGGATTTCAAGCTTAAAGTTCTTGACTATCAAACCCAGTGTTCCTCCTAGACAAGCGATCCACCATTTGTGAGGCCAGTTCCCGCCATCGAGTTATAAAATCGTTAACGCTTTCATTCTCTCTCTGCTTTGCCATTTCCATATCCTTACGGGTGACTTTCAACTCCTCATTAGATTTGTAATGTTCCATGAACTCTTTTCACAATGCTCTTCCAATCTGCCACTCGATGCCTCTCTAATCCCAAAAACCGCTGCTGGGGGGCCCAGTCAAGGTCTAATGAAAACCTTGAGCCAAGTGAGTTTCGTTTACCCATACAACTGCATCGTTCTTACATAAGCCTTGAGATGAAGATGCGGTGGGTACTTCCCGAGAATTTCTCGACATGAGAGAGCTTAAAACCAATCGGCCAACCGGGCTTCCAGAAAAAGGGAAATATTCTGGATATCAGCCATATCATCGACTTTATCAATTACTCTTTGGTTCAGAGCTTTCACTTGTTCTCTCAACACGGCTATTGCTTTATTCTCTTTATCTGTCTCGACCACGGACTCTGCATACTGCCCCATATAGGGATCTGTTCACGACCTTCACCGAAGAAAATGGTTGTTTTGTTGACGGGGTGGGTTTTGCTCGGATGAAGCCAAGCATTGACACCGTCGGGTGGGGCGGGGCCCTGGTGAGCTGGTGGGACATTTGTGGGGCGAGGGGGGGAGGGGGTGGGGCCTCTGTTGTGATAAAGATTGGGGTTCTGTGGGATTTGCTCCATAGGTGCTAGGGCGGCGAGTAGATGGCGGCGAGTAGATGGTTAATGATTGGGTCAAACCCTGAATCAAGTGAAAAAGTTGTTCCAGGGATAGGGTTCCAGGATCCATCGGTAAACCGGGACCAGGCGGCGGTTCCGCTGCATGGTGCTGTCCCTCGATATTCTCAACCCCTTCTTCGATATTCCTGTACTGATCATTCTGGAAATTTACGGCCGTCTTGGAGGCATGTCTACTGGTGAATCCGGACGAATAAGTTTACCGGTAGAATCTTGACCAACCCAACCGGCCAGTGCAGAGAAAATCTGAGAGTAATGAAGAATTTTTTTTTTATATTTTTTAAAACGAGGACTGCAGAAGATAGCTAGATATTTTTTCAAAACAAAGAATTTTATAATTCCGAAAAAGAGTACTATGCAAAAGAATGTAGATCGAAAACCAATTTTTTGATGATTAGGTGAAAACAAACCGACAACAACACTTGAGAGCCCCATAGGTAGGTTTAGGGTAGGAATAAGAATCCCGGGGGTGCCCTTATACCTTCCGGTTTTGAAAACGCATTTTTGAAAACCCTATTATATAAAATGACAAATTTTTGGAAAATATATTTTTGGAAAATATTTTGTAAAAATCGGGGAGTTCTCTCCTCATAGAGTTGTTTTCATGGAAATAGTGATGGGGAAATTCTCACTAGCGGATTCTAGTGAGGGATTTCTACGGAGGAGGTTGGACAGCCTCCTGCCGTTACTTGCCAAACAAGAAACGGTATGCATGACAAGGCCTTTGATTCACCAATCTCACGACTGACAGTTAAGCAAAGATGCAGAAATTCAAGTGTACTAGGTTGAACTCATCCTACATGCAGCGTGGCTTGATGGGTTAAGGTTTAGGCTCCCTCCTATTGGCTAGGTCTTGCTATATACCCCATGGGTGAGTACGTGCAGGACCTTTTGATATACATCCGGGTATGTGAGTGTTCTCGTCACTCTATATACCTCGGTAAGTATTTGGCCAAGGAGAGTGAAAATAAGAGCTTTCGGTTGATGTTGACCAAGACGAGTCAACTCCTACTTGCTAAACAGTTATTTCCGGGTTATTTGGGATAATTTCACACTCGCGATAATGCATGATGATAGTGGTGCGTGCAAAATAACAATTATTGAGGTATATTATGAAAAACGCTTTATGATTTGTTCCAGTCTTTTCAAATTTTATTTATGAAAATATTTTTCCTCAAACAATAATTAAAAACAGAGAAGATAAATCGGAGTATCCACCTGAATCGCATCTATGTTATTCTAAAACTAAGGCGAAAATAAAAACACGCAATAAAATAAAATAAACAAATATCCACGCATATTCTATTCTTGTACAGAGTCTAATCCTCTTAAAAGTTCATCCCCAGCATAGTCGCCATTGTGAAAACCCGCGTTTTTGGCCCCTCCGCTTTTCATCTTTATTTTTCGGAACACGTTGGAGTTTTTATTAATTACAAAAAAAACATGACATTTTGTAAACAATTTAGAGTCGCCAGTTTGTTTTACTAAACAAACAAAAATTTTGTTTAAAAGAGAAACATTTATGAATTAAACGCTTTCTTAAACACAATTAATGCGGAACCAGACAATTCAAGGGTTCGGGAATTAAATTACGAATTGGGAAGGGATTAGGCACCCAATTCGCCCTCGGTCTCTAAGTAGAATGTGCGTTTAAGTATTATCCAGATTCGCATGCGCGTGTAATATTATCTCACTTCAGCCCTTTATTTTTTAGAAAACCGGGATTTTGGGGTGGGGATTGAAGACGTGTGCTTCATTTTTTGCCCTTTTTAATTTTAGAATCAGTGTGTATGTGTGTGATTTCACAATTGTTTTGTATAGTGATAGAAAACGAAATCAGTGCATTTTGATAAAAATCAGAGCTTTTCAGAAGCTAATTTTACTTTGGAATTGGTACGGCAATCATCGAGATTTATTTTGTCAAATAGTGTGCCACAATTTAATTACTTAAATTGGCATTGACAATTTTCATAATCTCACATTGGATATTTAATTCAACGCCCAAATTTATAGATTAAACGGGGCACAAAATCAATCAATTCCGGTGTGGATTGAGACTGATGAAATTGAAAATAACTGATAAAAATATTCCTTCAAAGGTGATTTTTTCTCAACCAATATTTTCAATGTTGATAATCTAACTCAAATCTAAAATTTGAACTGATTTTGGAATTTAAACAGCACCTAATATGTGAGATTGATAAAAAATACCCTGATAAAAAATTTTTAAAATACGATTTTTTCTCAATCCACACCTTCTATAATTAAAATAAAGCTCAAATATGAAGTTTGGACTGATTTGGAGATAATATCACTCTCTACATACGATTCAATGAAAATACACTAATAAAAAATTGAAATTCAGAAAATTACGAAACTTACCAAAAAGCTTTCCCAATGTGAATATAGTATTTCCAACACTTCCCCAAGATTTTCCACCTTTTCTCCTCTTCAAAAAGGCACAAAAGGGGTCTATTTATAGCAAAAAAGACCGTTGTCGTGGGGACAACAGGTGTTGTCGTGAGGACAACACAGTTGTCCCTGAGACAACTGGTTTTGCCTCCCTTTCGGTTACGCCGACGGTTTTTGCAATTTTTGCCCAACGAGCATCAGAATGATCTGATTTTTTGATATGTTGTTCCCCATGATGTAACCTACCTCCTGAACAGATTTCAGCTCATTTGGATTTCGGGAAGTGTGCCTTTTGATTCCGAGGTGAATTCCCGGTTTTCTTAATTCCCGGAGATCCGGTTGTCGGAATGTGCTGATTTTTGAGTATGTTCCTCCTTGTAGTATTACCTAACAACCCTCAAAGTTTGAGGATGATCAGATATCCATAGCTATTTAATTTTACCTTCCAGGAGTTTTGACGGTTACCGGTTTTCGGCAGTTTCTGGTAATTCTCGTAACTTCTGTCCGTGTGGCCTTTCTGCCTCATTCTTTGACCTGTATCACATGTATAGAGTATATATTCATCCATGAATGTCTATGCATGCATGTGTGTTCATTTTCTTGAATTCGGTCGGGATTGTGCGAGGGTCGAAAAATGAGGTATTCACACCGGGATACACTAAGGATGTGTTTGACGTGCCGATATTAAGTGAATCCGGATAGGATTATTTAATTCCATCCGGACGGGATACAACAATCCCACCTCTTAGGTGGGATTTGTTAATCCCTCTCTCGGTGGAATTAGAAGGTTAAGTGGGATGAATAATCTGCTCGGATATCCAATCCCGACGAAACACCAAACATGGGATAGGATAAAGTTATCCTATTCCGCCGTTTTATCCTGCGCATCATTAAACGCAGCCTAAAAGGTTACAAGGCCGAGATACACTAATTAATCACTTTAAAACATATTTTGCAATAGATGTTTTCGGTCTTTCTTTTAGTAATCTATTTGTTGACCTTGAAGGTCTTAATCTTATTTTGATAATAACAATAATCAATCATGTGTAATTTAACATGTTCTTGATATAAGATTATAGATTTCTTATTTGGAAAATCAAGAATAGCATGATTGCTCAAAGAAAGTTTGACAAGGATCATTCAATTCAATATCCGATCAAGTCAACGAAGCTTTCGACTTAAACCGATCTATCCGAATCAAGATCATTCTTCTACAAGCGTTGGACAAGACAAGAAGATCAATCTCATCACTCACAAACTAGCAATGCAAATCCATGGAACACAAAGATCAAGAATCATATGCTAATGCTTCATGAGAAAAGCTTTAAGTGAAGAATCAATTTGAAGAAATAAATCGAAGCATTCGAAGACTCATCTATTCGATAATTGAGTGTTTGCTTAGGATTAATGTAAAGTTTCTTAATTGATTGATAATATAGCTCAAACATGAACTTGCATCATTGTAGATTGATCAAAATCAGTTTGAATCAAAATTTCTTTGAAAACACCATTCTTGCAAAAATAATTTTCAAATAATTTCATATTAAATTGATTTGAGCATTTTGAGCTCTCATTAAAATAGGTGTCTTAGGATAATATATTTGACCTATCCAGGCATCAAAATTGATTTTGGAACTTAATTGCAAAAATGTTTATTTTTTCCCTTTCTAGATTTGCTCCGTTTTTGTGCAGTTTTGATCTAACGGTTTGAAGGAGGCTTTCCGGACTCCGATCATTATGAAATTTGGACAATAGTTAGTTAAACACATTATAGTACTTATATCCAAAATTTCATCAAGTTCCAACGGCGGATAATGAGATATGATCAAAACAAATTGGGAAAATTTGCTGTCTGCAGCAATCTATCTAAACAGACCAGCAGAGGTCATCAGTCGATTGATGGGCTTTGCTTAGACGTCGATGATGGTCACTCAGTCGACTAAGGAGCCTTGCTCAGTCGACTGATGACCTGAATATAGCCGGTTGGATTTCTATTTTTTTATATTTTTGGTACAAAACTTACACCAAACCTCTCAAACGGCTATATCACTTTTTGGGACTATAAATATGACTTCTAAGACTCATTATACACACCTTGAATCACTCTTATACTCTCTACTTCATCTATCTTCATTATTCAAAGATTCAAGAGAAATTGTTTTTGATCAATCATCTTTATTTGAGCTATATCATCTTGATCAAATAGGATAACTCTAGTGTGAGCTTCAAATTGTATTTTTACCACACTTGTGAGAGTTATTGTAACTTGGTGTGAATCACCAAACAATTATATTTTATTGTGAGAGGTTAAATCTCATAGGAAAAACAAGAAGGAAAAATTCTTGTTTAGTTTTTTGTGAAAGGTAAATTTCACAAGGTTAGCAAGAGGGTATCTTGTGAGAGTATTGTGGTGTAGCAATACTTGTAGTGTGTGTGAGACAACACTTGTAGAGGTTTGATCTTCACCCGGAAGGAGATTGATTTTAGTGGAAATTCTCGGGGGGAACTAACCGAGCGCGGACTATGGTTTGGTAAACCAAAACCGTGTGGACAAAAAGCTTGGACTTCAAATCAGTTCAATCTTTCTACACACTCTCTTTATTATTAATTATTTTGTTATTGCTTGAGATTGCTTAATTATTTTCTCTTGTGCTTGATTGTTTATTTGCTTACATTCCTTGATATATTTGTTAAGTAAATTGTTTTACTTAAACTTTTTGAAAAGATTTTTAAATTCCGCATTTAGTTTTAAAAATCCTATTCACCCCCCCCCCCTCTAGGGTTGAAATCCGACCTACATAATTAATTAGTTTTACAGTAATAATTGGACCTATTAGAAATCACATGTTACATGAAGATCATGCGAACCGGCATGAAATTATATGTAAATAGTTGAATCCTTAACAAATTCATGTGGTTATCGGTCTTTACTTGTTTGACACAAAAAGATAAAAAAATCGGCTACGGTTTACCCTTAACGAATACGATCACGGTAAGACCATTGAATTTTTGTTTTAATAAAATTGATGTTCATTAAATTAAGAAGTGATTTGTACCTTATTTTAGTATTTATAGATGTTTGTCCTATGTAACTTTAGTCATTCACAATTATTCTAGTTAAAAAAAAATGGATTTTTTTAAAACTTTTTTTTTTATTTCCTTTACAGGTACATACTCATCAGGTTGTGTCGTGTCACATGACAATAAAACGAGTCTTATACGAATATAAAATCTCATCTGATATCTTGTCGGGTGGTGAAAAAATTTAACGAATTCATTGAGACCCGAAACAAATTGAGACAAAATGACTCTTATTGACAGGTTTACGGTAAAACCCTTCTTATGTTAATAAATTTTGGGAAAGAGGGAAAAATCAATTTTATTACTCTAGAGAGGTTATATAAAATTATATTATTTTAGTTAAAAAAAGTATTTTTTAACTTCCTTATTTTAATAAAGCTGTCTTTCAAGAGATTTTGATTTAAGTTAGATGAAGTCGTGTCAATTTTTTTTATCGTAAATTTGGTGGAAGAATATTCATGTTCAGTGCACAAAAAGTACTTTGATGAGCTAAATATTAACACAGTGTAGGGTCTCTTTAGTAAATACAAATCAATTATTATTATTATTATTATTATTATTATTATTATTATATTATTTTATAGGGATGGAGATTTTGGCATTCATAAAATACATAAAATACTTGATATCACTTTTATTTTTATTTGATCTTTTGTAATTAAATAAAATATATATTATTTAATTTTTAAGAGTCAAATATAGATTTATTTATTTGATTATTGACAATCGAAGAA